>JAXGGA010008996.1:0-53741 GCA_038373865.1 Uloborus plumipes
TTTTTTTTCCCTTATACGAATTTTTTAAACCCCCACGCATTCCCGCAAAATAATGATAGTATCATTCATTTATGCGCCGCTCTAAAGACAAATATTTCACTTATACGTCGAATTTTCCCTAAAATGCTAAAAATTTAATTTATTTTCCTTAAAGAACAAGCAGTTTTCTTCACTTTCCTTTTTAATCTTTCGCCTTTATTGCTCACGGAAGGCAATTTTTCCGCATGAACTAGCGTTCGGAGAGGGACAATTATCTATTATGCATCGTTTTAAAGGGAACAGTTTGTAATTAGGTATGCTACATTTTTGTTTTCTGTTTATTATTGTAGTTACGTTACAGTAATAGCCAAACCGTGGCAATATGTTCCGTTTCTGTAGAAATATTCTTATTCATTCTCTCATTAGAAACTATATTGCGTTTTAGACCATTAAATAGGCTTGTTCACTTATAAGTCTCTTTCACTTATGCGCATTTCCTGCTGGTCCCTTGGGCCGGCTTATTAGTGAGAGTTTACTGTAGATTATTTTTCCAAAAAAAAAAAAAAAAAATCATTTTAAAAAATTAAACTTTAACAGTTCACTCCCAGTTCTTATGATTTCTCATAACACATTTACGTAATGAGTAAAATTTCCTTAATGAAGATATTTTTAATTTATATCAAACTTCCCCGAAGTAATTAATTTCATAAAAAGTATATAATGCAACGCTAAAAAAAGCTCACATTTTGTGCATTGAAGAAGGCATTCCTTGTAAAGCTGAAACACGTGTCTGCGTATTCCTGAGCTTTTGTGCTTTATTAGCATTATATTTTTACTTTTAGTTCCAAACACAAAGTTATCTTCGAAGTATATTTTCTTATTTTCTAATCAATTTCATGCAATTCAGAAAAATAAATAAATAAATAAATTAAATCATAGTTGACTCGCATTACCATGCTTCCTTAGAGCATACTTCAAAAAAGCATTTAAAAGATTTTTTCTGTTTAATAAAATTAAAGTACTTTATTTAATCGGTAACGCAAAATTCGTATACATCCCCCCCCCCCGACTTTGAGAAATCAATGCATTTACGTATAAGTGGGCGTGGTTTTTGTTGTTTTTTGGGGAAATTGTATTGTGTTTTTACCCTTTGCCCCCCCCCCCTGGAAAAACTTGAAATGACAGGCCTGGTGTCAGCAATCGAAAACAGTTTTTTTTAGTTGCTAGCACCAGTTCTAGGATATAAGCCCTAGTGATTGTCAAAATTATCATGCTCTGTACATTAGGGTGGGTCGAAAAAGTTTTGCAGATCAGCTTCTAATAGTTGCCAAAAGTTGTCTTTGGTGATAGTTAGCTTTTGTGCAAAATTTGAGAAAAATCGGTTAATATCTTCAGGGGGCGCTACGATCGCAAAGTTTTACCATAGCTTTATTATGGATTTTATGGTTAAAATATCAAAAAGAATGCCTTTAGCTAGTCTCTTTGCGTTGTTTTTACTCAAATGATGTTTTCATGCATTAAAAGCATATGAAATGACTCACAAACATTATTTTATATGATTTATTTATATTTAAAAAAATCACTTTTTTTTCACGTTTCTGTTTCTTTTTAAATGCTTGAAATATAAATATATCATATAAAATAATTTTTTGTGAGTTATTTCATATGCTTTGAATGCATGAATATATCTTATGAGTAAAAAAATACAATGAGATTAGCTAACGGCATTATTTTTCATATTTTAACCATAAAATCCCGATAAAATCTATGATAAAACTTTGCGATCGCAGCGCCCCCTGAAGATATTAACCGATTTTTCTCAAATTTTGCACAAAAGCTAACTATCACCAAAGACAACTTTTGGCAACTATTAGAAGTTGATCTGAAAAACTTTTTATTTTTCGCCCCACCCTACTGTGTACATATGTTATGGGAAGTATTTGCAACTAAGAAAAACAAAACAAAACAAAAAAAAAAGTATAAAAATTCATTTACATATGAGTTCAGGGCATAAAAGGTGAAAGATGTTTTAGGTACATATACCAATTCATATAGCTTGCTTCGATCTAACGTTATTCCTACAGTAATAAATATTTTCTCAGCAGTAATTAAATGATGCTTTTGAAATTCAGCCGTTTTTTTTCTACGTCATAAAATTTCAACGGTTTCATTGGCTGCTGTGACACCATCTGCCAATAAAATCGTATATAAACTGTTTTTTTTTTTCTTTTACCATCTGCCAATAAAATCATACATAAACTGTTTTTTTTTTCTTTTTTTCTTTTACCATCTGCCAATAAAATCATACATAAACTGTTTTTTTTCGTATTACGATATTATTTTTGAAAAAAGATAACTAGTTATTTTGTATTTTATGAAAAATAACTTCCTAAATTACAAATAAGAAAAAAATTGGCAAAATTATAACACAGCCCAACATTAAGAACTCGCAAAGTAATAATTTTATCCGTCAATTTGGATAAGTTCACCCTGAAGCATTTTTGTTTGTATGTATTTTTTATTTTGTGAAAAATTTAGAAAAAAGAAGGCAAAACACATACCTCGGAAAGATAGAGATAATTGTCCAATTCTTAATTTATTTTCAACTACGTAAAATGCATTCCTTTTTTCCTAAAAAATGCATTGTACCAGCCATTTAAAAAGAAAACAAAATCTTGTCTATCAAACGTTTGAAACGATTTAGCATTATAAATAGTGCACCATAGGTCCTGCTTAAACAGTAACTATACATTCTATAAAGGTCTCAAAAAAAAAAGAAAATAGTTTCAAATTGAAACACTATTTGTCAGTATCTTCTTTAAAGCTAGAAATGTTAGAATAGTAACTTCACTTTAAAAAAAGCTCCAGTACCAAATTGAATAGAAGAGGTAAAAATTTACTGCAGACTTTCTCACGTGCAGTGTATTACTCAAAGACAATGAATGTCCATTGTTTCCGGTTTCGATGACTGTCAGATGATATATCATACGGAATCCGTTGACATTCTCTTATATACTGAAACTAAAGTACAGACAACAACAAGGCAAATTGATCATAGTAAAAAAAAAAAATATCAGAAGTTATCCAATGTTTCATTTTGAATATCGTACTACTTCAGGATAGTTGAAATTCAGCACCGAAAGGAAAAAATGCTTTTATCTTTAGAGAGAGTGCATTGTAAAATATAAGATAGTTCTAAGACATATACATTGTACAATACACCGCCAGCTTGGCCAGAATTCCTTTTTTACAATAACTAACAGTTTTTTGTTTTTTTTACATTAAGTCGATCTGTAATGCTTTCAAATAATTTTTTTTACTAATAAATATAAATATTTTGATTGGAAAGATATAGTGTGCTGATTACTAATATTTAAAATCGATGCCTGCATTCTAAAGAGTAGACTAGCTCGATATTTTTTGAAGCCAATGCATAAATACAAACAGCGGTGTATTTCATGTAGCTCTGGCTTAGCCCTGGCTTAGAGGCGGTAACTTACTACTTAATAAGTGAATAATTATTTCATCTTTCATATATCTTGTTTAAAATACTATCATATTGCAGCGAAATTACTACCTAATTAAAAAACTACCCCGCATCTGCAAAAGCTGGCATCCCCAAAAATTGATAGATGCGTCCATTTCCACCTGTAAGCAGATATTACATCTCATTCATGGTTAAACAGTAGAATGATCTCCGATACAACATCCAATTAGAGCCTATAACGATATCAAACAAAGAAGAAAATAGTTTCAAATTGAAACACTATTTGGCAGTATCTTCGTTAAAGCTCACGTGCACGTATTAGAACAGTAACTTCACTTTATAAAAAAACTCCAGTACCAAATTGAATAGAAGATGTAACAATTTACTGCCGAACTTCTCACGTGCAGAGTATTACTCAAAGACAATGAATGTCCATTGTTTCCGGTTTCGATGACTGTCAGATGATATATCATACGGAATCCGTTGACATTCTCTTATATACTGAAAATAAAGTACTGACAACAACAATACAAATTCATCGTAGAAAAAGAAAAACTACAAAAGTTATCAAATGTTTTACTTTGAATATAGTATTACTTCAAGATATTTAAAGTTTAGCACCGGAAGTAAAAATGGTTTTATCCTTAGAGAATGCATTGTAAAATATCAGATAGTTCGCAGGGATATACAGTCGACGCTCGTTATAACGATCGCACGTTAAAAGGACCATCCTAATATAACGACCGGTGAGAAAACCCCCAACTGTATCCCAATATACTCAACGTTCTACCTCTTATAGCGACCACTCGTAAAAAAAGACCGTTTTCTGTAGGACGGAGACGGTCGTTATATTGAGCGTTGACTGTACAATTAAGGTTAGAGTAGACTGGGAAAAGACGTCGTTTTTGTTTTTACTCTGGTTTTTACAGTACAACACAGTTAAATTTTACGGCAATAAACTATAAAATTGAAAGTTTTACAGTCTATTACTGTGCAATTTACAGTTTTAAATTGGAATCTCGGCTACCAGTATTATACATGGTGGTTATAAATTTACGTGAGGTGTTTGGAGCCCTCTAGAGTGTGAAGTACTGGGCGAAATATTGTGAAATTTCATGAGCGCACATATTAGACCATGGGATTTTGATTTCTGAAAAAAAGAAAAAAAGTTTAAAAAATCGCCATCAGGTGAAAATTTGGCCCTGTAACAGTGAATATCGCGAATTAAATTTGAAAAAATGATGTACAAAGCAATTTCGTAACGAAAAAATGATTGTTATTTGCAAATGAGATTTAATATGATCGCCGTAGAATTTCCGGTATGGCCCCCCAAGATCGCCCGATCTCAATCCATGTGGTTTTTGATTATGGGAATAGCTGAAAAGTGTTGTGTATCTATGATTTATTTCTGATACAGCAAGTTTAAAAGATATTGTATCTTTTAAAGTCAGAGAAATCAATTCTGATATGTTACGAGCTGCAGATAAAAATGTTGTGCATCGTATCCAGTTCTTGCAACTGCACAATGGTGATCATATTGAACTACATTTGTGATTAAAAAGCCATTTTTGCAAATAAAATGGATGCATATTTTGTCAGTAGTATTTAATTCTTCGACAGTCAGAGTAATACACTTTTGCAGCGCCAAAATTTTCCCTGGTGGCGATTTTTTAAACTATTTTTTTATTTCAGAAATCAAAATCCCATGGTCCAATACGTGTGCCCATGAAATTTGACAATGTTTCTCCCAGTACTTCACGCGCTAAAGGGTTCCAAACACCTCACGTTAATTTATAACCACATTGCACTGTATTAACAACTGCTCATTTTTTGCAGTGTGATAATGGCAGATAAAGCTGTTGTGTTTTGGAGAGAAAAAGCTCAAATTCCTCTCAAATTTTTTTTGTAAGAGTATTACTTATAAAGCAAAGTAAATGCAATAACTATTTTTAATAACTCGAACTTCACAAATATTATTTATTTAAAGAAAATTCACCACTGAAAATACTATAAAGAACAAAATTGTCTGAATCAAGAAACATATAAATAAGTTACATTTTAATCATTGACATTGTATGTGGGTTTTTTATCTCTATTTTATTCTTCTAGAATATATGCAAAACTTTTCATAAGCATAAATAATCTTGTAATCGCCTTATAAGATTATTTTGTGAATTTAAACTAGTTGCTGTTTTGAAATCCTCTTACCGAAATCAAAACGGTTCATGGGCGAAAAGAATTTACTTAAAACAGAAAAACAGTTTTGTTTATCAGGCATAAAATTTTTAATATTTTTCTATATCATACAGATTAGCCTTAATAGTTTATCCCCTCTTTTTTATTATTCTTAAAAATATCGTTTGCTCCAGGTATCTCGAAATTTTTATTTTTGTCACTTACACCCATTTTCTATAAGTGACATAGTTGTAAGCTTATTTTGAAAATATTTTTAATATCACCACAGCTAATACTTTCTAAAAAAAAAGGGATTTTTTCAGCAATTTTTTTTCTTGGCACAATGCATTAGGTTTGAAATTAACTTTCGCTTGGAAGAAAACAAACATGAAATATTTTCCCTAGCAATCTATATAGTTTTGGAGCTGTAAAAAGTGGATTTCGTTTTCCCGCGTTAGCCTAAAAAATATGAAACTAGTCTACTCTTTAAAATGCAAGCATGGATTTTAATTATTAATTATCAGCAGACTTTTTCTTTCGAAACTATTCAGTTTTTAGTAAAAACAATTATTTTTAAGCAACGCAAACTTTATTTATGTAAAGAATAAAATGTTAGTTATTGTTAAAAAATATATTTGTCATTTTTTCAAATACTTGGACATTCGGCTTCAGCGGTTTCAAACTTTCATGCTCTACAATGTGATAATGATAGATAACTGCATTTTTTGGTGGCTAAACAAGCAATTAAAGAAAAACACTGCGGATACCAAACGTCTTCCTTGCACCTGAATTTAAGGACTTAGCTTTTATTACAAAAAAGAAAAATAATCTATTAAAATCTTATTTGTTTTTCTGTTTTACTTGTAGATCACAGAATTTAAATATACATTTTATAAGCACTATATCACTGCGTACGACAAAGTAAAACCCCAAGTAGCATCAACTCATCGGATTTTGCTCGGTCGATCAACAAACTCCTCGTAAACTGATCCTATAACGCACGATGACATCGTTCTGATCAGTATCCGAGCACGGTTTTCGATGAGTTACTTTTCATCGGAAAGCGATATCCTTCCGATCAACTTTCCCGATGAAAATAAGATGAGCTATATTCCATCGGAAAACGATATCCTTCCGATCAAGTTTCCCGATGAAATTCCTCGGCACGGGACTGTTCTGCTCGTAAATTGCTCCAAATCTCATCGCATTCTCATCGGATTTTGCTGCTCGGATTATGCTCGGCCGATGAGACATATTAGATCATCGGCCGATGAGAATTTCATCGGGTTTCGATGAATGGCCGATCATCGGCCGATGAGATGATGCCGCTAGGGAACGAAATCTTTGTTACCATACTAGACAGCAACTTAACTTGACACTGAACGTCACTACGGGCGGAGCCAATAAGAGCTCACAAGCAGTCAGCGATCTCCTCTAATTTGCCAAGTAGGCTGTGACGTTTTATCTAGCTCGTTTTTCATAGGCTAACGTCTCGCAAACGTCACGCTGACGTCACGATGTTTTTGTCAAGAAACGTTGCAGTGTAGTATACCATAGATCAAGTGACAAGAAATACCGATTGACAGTTGCAAGTTGACATTTGAGTACTTCTCGTTTGAAAAGAGTCTAGTTCATATGGTGTGTTAAGTAGAGGAAAAATTAACAACAAAATGGGAAAAGTAGGATACTTTAAATGTCTTAAAAGCCAATATTTTTTACATTTTTGCTAATGAAAATCGACCCTTGTTTTCACTTAAGGAGTTTAATTATGAAGAGTAACAAAAATTTAAATACGTAACGAGTAATGTTTTAATTTATACACCTAATTCTAAATATTTTGCAAATCAATCCTCAAAATTACGTCTGTTATTCTTTATGATAATACAGTGCGTCGCAAAAGTTTAAGCACAACCGAAATCTTTTGATAAGGCGAAAAGTATACACCAAAAAGCTTTGAAATTTTTACTGTAATTAAACAAACAGCTTACAAATCCATGTTTAGAATTTGGAAACAATTCATAGAAATTAAAATACGATTACATGATAAAATCAAAATTTTGCTGTCGCAAAAGTTTAAGCACAAAAACAGAATATATATATTTTAGAAAGCATAAAAGTCTTTTAGTAGTCTATGGTGTTACCGTTGCATCTGATGAGTTCGAATATGCGATTTTTCATCGATAGCACGAGATTATGGAAGGTTTCGGGAGTTAGTCTGTACCAGGCTTCCTCGATTGCAGATTTAAGCTCTTGAACAGAGCAATTCTGCTTCCCATTCTGGAAAACGTCACGTGCGAGAATTCCCCAGATGTTTTCTATGGGATTTAGATCCGGGCTGAGTGCTGGCCAGTTCATTACACTAATATTTTGAGAAGCAAGCCATTCTTTCGTACTACGGGAATTGTGTATTGAAGCGTTGTCTTGCTGAAAAATCCAATCAGGACCACCTAGGACTTCACCAAATGGTAACGAATGCTTTCTCAGGGTATCTTGATACCTTTCTGAATTTTGTCTACCCTTTAGAAAGCTAAGAGAAGTTTGTCCGTTGAAGTAAAAAGCGCCCCATACCATGACTGAGCCACCACCATGTTGCCTACTGAATACGCACTTCGGATCTTTCCTCAAGTCACGCCAGTAGTATGAGAACCCATCTGGACCGTCTAAATTCCATTATTTTTCATCAGAGAACACAACAGTAATCCATTCGTTACTATAATGCATATGATGCTTTGCACACTGCAGTCTTGCTTGTTTATGACACTTTTTCAGAAAAGGTTTGCGAGCCAACTTTTGTTTTTTGATAAATCTTGATTCTTTTATTCGTCTGCTTATGGTATCACGTGATAATTTTGTTACAAGTCTATATTTTATTTCATTAAGTGACAAATTTTCAGTTAAGGCCAGTTTTTTAATTCTTCTATCCTCACGAGAGGTAGTTTTTCTCGGTCTTCCTGAGCGAAACGCAGGTTTAAATTGATTTCCACGTTTCAGAACATTATAAGTACCACGTTTAGATCGATTTAAAATCACTGAAATTTGCATAACAGAGTTACCTTCTACTTTCAGCTTCCAGAGTTTCACAACTTCTTCAGACGAGAACTGTAGTGACTTCGGCATCTTGATAACACTTTAAGCCATTGCTACACTATATAACTCGTTCAAAAGAACCGCACTGGTTCTTCACGCATCACGTTTCAAGAGATATTTGCATAAAATCTGATCTGTGCATAAACTTTTGCGACAGCCAAAAAAATATCTTTTGTATTTTCTGATTTTCGTTGCGGTTATATTTTTCAAAACTTCAAACACTTAATTAGGATCATAGTAGCCACTTACAGTATAAATATGAAAGCATTCTGCTGAAAAGATTTATTTTTATTCAAAAATCTGCATAGTGCTTAAACTTTTGCGACGCACTGTAAGAGACATCCCCTAACTTTAATCAACTAACGACGAATGAAAGATCAAGTGTTACTACTGTAAAAAGATTCACTTAATTGGAATAAAATATAACTCAATAAAGTAATTTTTCAGGCAATAAGTAAATCATTATTTCATCTTTCATGAAGCTTGTTTCAAATTCAATCATATTATCAAAATACAACCAAATTCGTAAATGTTGCAATAGCATAAATAAAACAGATAAAAGTTAAATTTTTGAGTAGAAAGATAAAGTTTAGCTCATTGGAGTGAAATTATAATTGTTACTACACTGCGAAAAACAAACTGTTGTTTTTACAGTATAATACTGTCAGCAGAGGTTCCAGTTTAAAACTGTAAAATGCACAGCAATAAACTTCAAATTAGTAATTTCACAGTTTAATACTGTAAAGCAGCAATGTTATATTTGGATGGTGTTATGCAAAAAAGAGTTAACCCACAAAACATAAAAAAAATGAGTTATCCAACTGTGATGGTAAAATTTGTTGCTTTCTACATTAAGCCAAAATATTTAAGCCCTATCAGCATTTCATGCTAACATATCATTGGTATATTGATATAGAGCTCCATGCTTTTTGCCAGAGTTTGTTGACTTTAAAGCCCACTATCTCAAAATCAGGTTTTTGTGGGTTAACTCCTTTTTGCATAACACCATCCATTTATCAATGTAAAATTAGGAATTTTGCATTTTATTGCTGCAAAACTTGCAATATTTTATTTGTCTCTGCAAAATTAGCTGCATTATACTGTAAAAACATCTATTTTGTACAGTGTAGTGACCTAGTGACAGAAATTCAGATTTTGCACTGAAAGGTTAAAACTCCAATTATAATCGAATTGGATGTTACACATGAGTGTTAATTGACCTTTAAATGTATATCTATCTTAATTAAGTCCTAGAAAATGACCGAATTAAATGAATACTTTCGCAAATCGTGGGAATTTCGATATACGTCTTTACTTCCAATTCGACGCATTTACAAAAACACAAACGCTATTCAATTGATGGGTTTGTAAAAGGAACGGAGCACTATTTTCGGTGCCGAAAAAACAGTTAGCCACCATTGATTGCTTAGTAAAAGAAAAACATTTTTCGTATTTTATTCACTAACTAGCTAACACTAACCCGGCGTTGCCCGGGTGCTTATTAATACAACATAGCTCTAAAAAAAATATTTGAATGAATTCTATCCACATGGGCACATAAAAATTGAACATGAATTATAATTGTTTTTAACTTATTCTATGCTAAAATGAAATAGGTGAGCCTAAAATTGATAATTATTGGTTAATCGTAATCTTTGTTGGAAAATACTCAAGTTTAAATGTGATAAGCTTTATGAATTTGTATGCTTAAATTCTTATTTCTATTACTCTAGAAATTCAAAATTCAAAGAAAAATGGCCATTTTGAGACAAAAAAAAAAAATTTGATTTTGAGCTTTTTGGATTTTTTTGGAAAATCCGACGAAAACTGTGGATTTGTATAAGGAACAAATATACATATATACAAACATGCATCCATTAAAAAAAAAATAGATTGATCTTCAAACGAAAACTAAATGGTAAAAAATTATTTAAATACATCTCCATTATTGTCACTTTATGCGAAGTAATCAAGTTCACTAAGGATGATAGGTAAATGACCGGGTTGATTAAAATCTGTTTATTATTAATCTTTATACAAACATTTAATAATTAATGTTTATATAAAGACAGATATTGTAGCAAATAATCACATTGTCTACAATTGTGCCTCTCATAATGAGCATAACTATCAAAGGTCACACGTCGTTCTGGCTTCGGGACTAAGGACACATCGCTTGTGGAGTGCCGCGCGGGGAACAATTATTGTGGAAAACCATATTGTTAGGAAGCGCCAATTAGATTCAATGAAATTGAATTTCCTCATAATTCTGTTTCATTTAACATTGCTTTAGCTACAAATGGAGCCCTGTTCGTTAAGCATTTCATGTTACGTTGATGGAACTTAAGATTTAGATGGCAATGCATGTCAGGAGATGTCGAAAACTCTTTTAGTGAAACATTTTGTAAATATTAATTTCTTTAGATAAAATGAATAATTTTTTTACACTTTGGAAACAAATAAAGTAATGGCATGAGCATATATTGATAAAGTGAATTATTTTATGCTCTATACCGATGAACTATTTAACAATACCCTAGAAAAATAACTCATTTTGTTTGATAAGCTTATTAGATAATAGTACAGCAGATATGTGACCAAATTGTGCCTTTAATGATAGAAACATAAAACTTGGCACACGTGTAATACACATCAAGAGATTTAATTTTGGATACGCGGCCATCTGAGATTTCGTCTATTGGAATAATGGCAGCCGTCAAACTGCTAAATTTTCGTACTTTTTCGAATTTTCCCCATTTTGACCATGAAAGAGCATGTTTTTGACAAATATCATATTATGCATATTTAAACTACATTAAATTTGCTACAAGTTGATACCAAAATGGACTTGTTAGCTATAATAGTTTTTGCGATACAGCTGCTCAAAATTTCACAGTCTCCAAATTTGGACATTTTTAGTTGATTTCCTTGTTTAATCATATATGCAAATGTCTATATCTTCAATAAGCTGTATTGTATAAGTAGTGAAGTAAAAATTTATTGAATTTAACATTTTGAAGAGACTGGGAGATTGAGTAAACGTTTTGAGGGAGGGGGGAGGTTTCTGTTCACAACCAGAGAACTGATATCCAAAAGAGAGAGGATATTGAAATCCAAAGCTTCCTCTGAATATATTTAGAGTTCCTTCAAACCTTTTTAAATCATGTTAAATGACAACTGTTTAAGAGTTATTGTTGTTTCATGCATAAAGAGTGTGCTCCTCGTAATTATATATATTAGAGTTTAATTACAATACAGTCGAACCTCGTCAATTCGAACACGCTTAAAATGAATTACGTCTAAGACGAACTGCCGATCCCAGTCCTATTTTAACTACACATACGTTATTTATTGTTTTTTGGATTAAATGAAATGCGCTTAAGACGAATTAATTTTAAAGGTCCATCTATGTTCGTTTTAACGAGGTTCGACTGCAAATTTATTTAAATATTCAAGAAATTAATGAATCATTTAAAGAAAAAAAGAAGACACAGTGTCACTCTGATTGCCGACCTCATATTGAAACGAACTTCACTGGTCAAAAAGCCATTTAAATTTAAACATATTTAATTCCTTTCGAGAGGACATGGTAAACATGGAAAAGGAAATGTAACCTTTACTAGTAAAATTTTATAGTCGTAAAAGCAGAAAAATGAGTTAAAATTGGAACTTATTTTAAGATCCTTATGCTAAAATCAATTAAGTATTTTAATTGTTAACAAATTGCAACTGACAACATATAAATCATTTTCTTTCCTTGCCGGCAAACAATGACATCGGTTTCCAATCTTGTAAACTTAAAGCTTAGCCACATTTGCTAAAAAGCGTTATATTTCGAGTTCTTTATGACATGGAAGTTAAAAACAAATTCCATCAAAAGCAGAAAGTTTTTCTCTTTTTTTTTGGAACTATTCTTTTAAATTTTCAAGTATGCTTTCACTTCAAAAATCGCAAAAAACAATTTAAAAGTTTTTAGTTAATATCTTCGTTAGTTAAGGTTTTCCGAAGACGTGACCTAGATAAGCACATTCTCGACAGACTCACCTTTCGATTTTTTTTTTTAATCGGTCCATCCGTTTAAGCGCTAGAGTGCCACAGACACATACACAGGTACAAAGGTCAACAGATGCACAGATCGACAGACACGTCAAACTTATAACCCCCTTCCTTGTTTCCCCGGATGTTAAAAACAAAAGAGAAAAAAGACATATTCAGGAGCAGCAACTTTGAATGTCCGTCATTACTGAAATATAGGAATCTGGGGTGTAATGTAATGTAATATGCAAAAACTTACATGGTTGAATATCCAGAATTACCACATTATATATTTAATACCTGTATCCAAATTTGTAAGCAACTACTATTCAAGGCACAATTCCATCAATTTGGTCATATATCTGCTGCGCATTTTTGGGCGATAAAAAAAGAACTATGAAACGCCCCTAGCGGTTAAAGTTAAAATTCGTTAGAAAAAAATAATGCAATAGAACTTTAATATAGAAGGGTATTAAATTCCGTGATTTTTTTCGCAACGTACTCTTATTAACATTGTGAATAACGAAACAAAGAAGTACATAATACGTTACTCAGAGGCCGGAATTTCGAACGTCCGGCATTACTGAAATATTCGAAATCTCAGATGGCCGCGTATCCAGAATTACTCGTTAATATATATAGTATGTGCACCCCAAGTTATTTGCTTCTATCATTAAAGGCACAATTCCACTATTTTTTGTCACATATCTGCTGCACTATAACACTTAGGAAATGCTGAAGCAGACATACAATAACAGTGTGAATTATAAATGATTGGCTGCTTAAATACCCTAATGATGAATTTCTATTATATATTCAGGATATATATATATATATATATATATACACTGGCGGAAAAAAAAATCCCAACACCAAGAAAAAATTGCCGTAGAGTAATGAAATTTGGGTAATGCAATTGTCTAGTTAACATGTTTAATTGATTAAATGCACAAGATCACTGGCTAATTTAAGCTCAAGAAAATGCTGTGCAAATGTGAAATTATGTTAATTTAATAGAGGGTGTAACCTCCAGAATTTTGAAGGCAAGCCTGCAAGCGTGCATGCATTATGTCATACAGGTGCCGAATGTCTCTTTGTGGTATGGAGTTCCATGCTTGTTGCACTTGCTGTGTCAATACTAGGACCGTCATTGCTGACTGTGGATGATGCTCGAGGTGCCATCCCATGATATCCCATACGTTATCAATTGGAGACAGACCTGGTGAATTTGCAGGTCATGGTAACATGTCAGCACTCTGTAGAGCACATTGCGTTACAGCAGCGATGTGAGGGCGAGCGTTATCCGGTTGGAAAACGCCCCCTTGAATGCTACTCATGAAGGGCTGTACTACTGGTTAAATTAACAGAATGACGACAAATTTTCAGTCAGTGAGTTTGGGATAACCACAAGAATGCCCCTGCTGTCGTAGGAAATTGCTCCAGAGACCATAACTCCAGGTGTGAGTCCCGTGTGTCTAGGCCGTAGACCGCTTGAATGCAGGCGGTCCCCTGGCCTCCTTCTGACCAATATACAGCCATCACTGACACTAATTCAGAATTAGTTTTCTTTAAAAAATTACAACAGATCTCCACTCCGACCTCCAGTGAGCTCTGTCGTGGCACCACTGCCATCGGAAAAGGCAATGGTTTGCAGTCAATGGAATACCGGCTACAGGCTGCCTGGCTCGGAGCTGTCCTTGAAGTAAACAGTTTCTTACCGTTCCTTGGGTCACGGACGGTACCAACTGCAGCTCGAATGTCAGCCGCAGATGCAGTACGATGCGCCACAGCCGTACGCAAGATTCGGCGATCTTCCTTCTCAGTCGTGCCACGTGGCAGCTCGGAACTCGATCTTCTTGAGGTAGTACCATCCCTTGACCATAGCTTCCAATAATCATGCATGGTGGAAACATTCCCACCCAAGTCTTTCTGCAATATCGCGAAATGAAAATCCACCTTCTCGTAGCCAATTTGTACGACCTCGTTTAAACTCGGTGAGCTGTTGATAATGGCTTCTTCGTCTTCTTAAAAGGTATTCCTGGCTAACATGAACGCAATTCGTCCAATTTCACGGAAAAATAATACACACGAGCTTCACAACACGCTTTTAAAACAAGCCTTATTTGCATGTTCTGAGTGACGCCAGCTGCGCCACACTTATGCGCGGAACACGAAATTTCAATCGATGTCATCTTTCAGTTGTATAAACACGCCTACCAAATTTCGTTTATCTAACACAAGTCTTTCTTGGTGTTGGGATTTTTTTTTCCGCCAGTGTATATCAATGGCGTAGTTAGTAAAGATTTCACCCGGGGCTGGAATTAATGGTGTACCAACCCCCCATTTTCATTTTTTTTTTTTTTTTTGAATTCCGAATGATAAGTACTGCCGACTGCCCACTGGCCAGACTGTAGGCATCGCTCTTCGAAAGATAAAATAACACTTTACATTTTACCCTGTAAAGACAACAATACAGAAATTATTTTGGATTCAGCTCTAAATTAGTCAATAGAGGAGATGCGTGCGGTGTTTTATCTCAAACATGAAGAAATGTATTAAGATATCATTCGGAAATCGGGCAGGGCCGCATTGACCCATGTAGTCTTACTAGGCATACGACGAATTTCAGTGTTCGCATACTTCAAAAAATAAGTTTTTGTTTTTATAGTATATTACTGAAAGTAGAATTTCCAGTTTTAAACTGTAAACGCGATGTAATAAACTGTAAAACTAGCTATATTTCAGTTTATTAGTGTAAAACTAGCAATCTAACAGTTTATTACTGTAAAATGAACAATGCTACAGTTAATTTTTATTACAGTTTATTGCCATTAAATTAGCTGTATTATACTGTAAAACACAGCAGAATAACACTGGCAGCAGATGATCCAGTTTAAAACTGAAAAATGCGCAGAAATTAACTGTAAAACTAGAAAGTTTGCAGTTTATTACTGTTAACTAGCAACTTTACAGTTTACTACTGTAAAATTAGCAAGTTTACAATTTATTACTGTAAAATTAGTGTTAAATTAGCTGTATTATATTGTAAAAACAACATTCATTTTTACAGTGCAGTGTTGACTGGAAAATAAGCTTAAAAGCTCAAATCGGGTTATTTATTTATATAAACTGAATTTATTTTGAAACTTTCTCACGTTTCGTAAGATTCATGTTATCGTGAATTGTAATAATATGTGATCGCTTTCTGGGTAATAGATCCACGTTTAAAAGTGCTCATTTGCAAACAATTATGAATAGTTCCCTCGAATAAAAAAAAAAGCATTTAAAGTACAGAAAAACTTTAATAATGTATATTTTATTTTTACGAACAACACGCTTGTTCGTTTATCTATACAATGACGTGAATAATAGAAAAGAAACGTACTGTCCGTCTCTGAAAACCGCGCCCAGCGCTCGGAAACCATTCCACTTAAAAAAATATTGATGGATTGTGAGTGGGAACTTTCCTAAGTTTTCAATTTACAACTTGCATTTTTGCTATCCTTTTGACATATTCAACTAAACCATGCATTTGAAATTAACATCGTTCTACGTTGTTTGATACGGTTCCAAAATGCTTCTTAACACTCCTCCCCTTATTGTTATCTTACCTATAACCCCTACTTTAATAAGATTAGAGAAGACCTGACGCATGCGTAAATACGCGGAAGGTTTTACCTAAGACAATCAGACAGTACTTTAAAACTAAAAAAATAAACAAAATTAGATGAAGGAAAAGAAAAAACAAAATAATAGCTGAAAGCTGTATTAATCTTTTTTGAATAACTGGCTTTCTAAGAAACACAATACTTGAAAAATAAACCAAGATACCAGAAACAAGCGCATTAACTAGTACAATATACCGAAAGCGCGTTAGACAAATAACTTTATACTAATCTACAAAATGAAATCATTTTGCACCTTAACTCCCTTTTTTGTGTGCTTTCGCCGCCCCTGGCAATTTTCCACTTTGACAGATCTTGAGGAGCGATTTCATTAAGGAACGGTTGAAGGGATTTTGATTAGTGCGGTTTCCTGATTCTTTTCCTTTCTCTTGCGTTTGCGTTGCATTTGTTTTTTTTTTAGTTCTACCGCTTTTAAATCCTTCCCAGAGATTCTAATTTAGTTAAAATAGTTGGAGTGAAAGTAATTACATTTTGTTTCCTCATAATTCAAATTAAGTTTAATGAGTAGTTCCTTAAAGCACGAAAATTTTCAAATGAAGTAGAAGTTACCATGGTGCATTTATTTATTTTGTTTTCATAATATAATGAGATGCATTTGTATAAATTGTATAGATATGCAGCAAATGAAAAAATTCCCTTAGCAAAAGACGTTTACATGCGAAAACAGTTTGATTCTGAGGTTTTGGAAGCCATTTTTACAGTTATATAGATCTCTCCAAAACTTCCAGTTTTCAAATGCGAAGAAGTTAATGCGTTATTTTTAATTTTCATATGGACGTCTTTGACATATTTAAAATTAGAAGACATGGCTATATCTCTGACGTCTTAAGGTTCTTTCAAGATGCGAAACTATGTCTTGATATTTCTAATGGATACTGTAATAGTTATCAATTTATTTAAAAAATACTATGTAAAGATTAAATGGAAATTGGAAGACATGTGTAAGATAGTCATATTTAACCTTTAGACCACTTTACATTTACATAAGATAAAAAAAAAAAATGTAATATTTATAAACTTTCAATTTCTTTTCTTTCTTTCTCTTTCATACATTAATAATTATTCTAATCAAAACTAGGAACGACGGCAACGTGGACTGCATTTACAGCAATTTTTAAAAAAGAAAAAAAAATGTGTTTGAAAGCCTGTTTCTGTAAACGAAATGTTTTGACCTTAATATACCAGGACGTAGAAAATTAAAGTCTAAAACACTTGTATTCTGAAGTGTCTTTTCATAAATTCGTAAAAATTATTTAAATATGTGTCCTCTTAGTTTTAATCCAAAAAGAATATTACGGCTTCTTTTTTCAGCATTTTTTTTTTGGACTGCAAAATGATACTAAAAAAAACCGCCTTGTCCATTGGAAAAACCGCCTGTCCATTTATGTCTTTAAATGTAAAGATAAGGCTCGTTATAGTGTTAAAAGCTCCTTAAAGCGAGAAATTGGGATTGGTCTGACTATTTCACGAACTCCAAGTAAAACTCACCTTCTACTCCTTTTTAAAAAGTTTATTACGCTGAAAAATCGAACAGATTTGGCCTTTCTTTGATGAGGTACTCTCAAATTAATGATTTTACTTAAAATTTTAATAAAAATACCTTGTTGAACAGTTTTTCTTTTAAAGAAATGCACCCAATGTACTTTTCTACACCCCTGCCAAAGTGTAGGCAAAATTTCAAGATCCTTTGAGCAGTTAATGGGTGACATCGTAACAAACAAATAAACAAGCTCATTTTCGCATTTAAAATGTATTAGGAAGTGCAACAAAAAATTATGGCACTGTAAAAGAAAAATGGTCTCGATATAACTAATACCTAACGTTATTAACAAACATTACAAACTTAAAGTCGATGCTTAATTAAATCATTTGCTTTTCAAACACGTATTTTTTCTCTCAGGCTAAGACATAATTATAGTTTAAGTTAAATATTCACCGAATAACCATTGAATATTTGCTGCATCTTTATACTCAACGGCACTATTTTTTTTTTTTTTTTACATAAACAAATACCTTTCTTTCAATAATCAGTTTACTCAGAAGCAAATATTTGTTTTCTTTCTGGGTATATTTTCTGCAGTAAATTCACTTTCAAAAGTATATTTTATCTATTTTCTTCTATTATTATTTATATTGGTAATATGATTATTAAATTCTACTATTTGAAGCATTTCCAGAAAAACTTTCCCCAAAGAAACCTATTAAGTTGAAATCGGAAAACCTTTTTTAAAAGTGGAGTAAATACTGATGAGCAAACAATTTGTCCACGTAAAAGTCCGCGGGAAGCTGGCAAAAATATCGTAAATATAATAAATTAATAAAAATGTGCCATAACTTGTAGGAAATCTATCTTCCTTTGCCCGAGGGCTTCACTTTGACACTGCTGGTGAGATTGAGCACATGAAGAGTGGAAATTACTCTCCAGCCCTGACTTTCTTGCGAAGAAAGTTTCATTTCTTATTTGATATTTTTGTCAGCAATGTTTTAACACTGATATGTTGTTAGAAATTGTATACATTTATTTGAGGGAAAACAAGGCATTACATTGAATCAAAAAGTATCTATGTAAGAGCACTAAGTAAAAAAAAAAGAAATATTGCAGCTTTTTCTGAGATATAAATCACAAGAAAACTATAGAATATTTTTTAAAGGGAAGTTGTTGAAGTGAAAACCCAGGCCTGTCATTTAGGGGGGGGGCAAATGGGGAGGGCAATTTCCTCACGGGCGCCAACTCATCCCCATCAATGTATTGGCATATAGGTGGGCGTGGTTTTAGCATTTTGGTAAATTTACATTGTGTATGCATCCTTTGCCCCCCCTCCCCCTGGGAAAATTCGAAATGACGTCCCTGCCTACAGAACCGTGAAACTTGGCACAAAAATTCGAATGCTTCCCCGTGTAATGCATCTCGAAGGCCAAATTCTAAATTTTGAATTAGTTATTTTTTAATTAATTAATTAGTCTCATTTTTGGTGTATCCGCCATAATTTAGGAAGGAAAACCTTTCCCCACCCCATAACATTATATATCGCTCTGAAAGGATTTTTTTTCTGAAAAAGAAAAGTTTTAGCACATTTCACTCCGTTAATTAGAAGCAGGAGATATTAATTAATCAATAGTCATTCATTTTCAAGGCTAAACTCCTATACTCGCAAAACTGAAACACTAGAGCCATTTCCCCAGACAAACTGCCTCTTTCTTTCAGTGGTTTTAAATTTGCGTATAGAGTTAGCTTAAAAATTGACTGAACTTTGATAATTGATGATCTTCTAATACTTAACTTGATGTCTTTTTAGTTTTATTTTGGCGAATTGATTTAAACTTGATATGAGACTTTTAGTGAATGTCAAAATGGTTGGTGGAGCACATAAACTGAAAAGAATGAACTACTTTGGAACTAAAGGTTTTGAAATCAAAAATATAATATTTTTACTCAGAAGGGATAGAATGAATTAAACTTATTTGTTAACTTCCTGTTACATTATTGCACGGCAATCGCCGTGTCGGTACTGCAGTAAGTTATAAATTTTTTTTTTTTTTTTTTATTAATGAAAATGCATAATGCTCAGGCATCAGAGAAATACTTTTTCTTGTTTTCATCAATTATCTAATTTATTGTTCAATGATTTAATAAATTAAATTTCATGACATATTGAGTAGATAATACAGCTAATAATAAATATATAATTATTTTTTGGTTTAATTAATTTTAAGTCCATGAGAGGGGAACAAAAGCATATGGTCGTCGCGAAAAACATGCATATACTGTCAGCAGGATATCTCTTAATGGAGAAATAACCAAAAGTAAACTCTTTTCCTGTGAATAGCTAACATATCAGTGGCTTGTTTAAAAAAAAATTAAAGTTTCTACTGCTCCCCCTTTATGAGAAAAATGGCTGCCAAGATGGCCAAAAACGCATTTTTTGCCTTATGGCTTATCTTTAAGCTAAAATATTTCCAAGAAGGAGTGAGAAACCCAAAAAATTTATTGCGTAGCAATTTACAGGGAGGACCTGTACACTACCAGAAAGTGAGAAAACCTTTGGTTTTGTTTGCCTTTTTTTGTAATAAATGCCTGAATTTTAGCAAAATCGCAAAATCAAGTTTTTGTGGTGACAACTTCAAAGAGCCCTGTACCTTGGCAATTTTCATTATGAACGTTCTAGTATTTTTTTCAGAATGCCTGGAGTAACTAGTTTCCATAGATATCTAACACTTTTATTTTGCATGAGTACGATTTTTTATAAAAAATGATTAAATAACATCACTTTTTTAGTATTTTGACGTGGCGGACAAACTTTGAGGGCATGTATCTCAGAAAATAAGTGGAGCAGGTAACTTTCCTTTTGGGCTTTTTCATACCTCTATACCATCAATCTGTGTGCCAAATTTAAAGAAAATCCGAGTCGGTCGTGCGACCAACTTTTCTTTTTCCAGGTGAGTTGGTATGGAATCACTTAAAAGCATTTTGCAATTTATAAGTTTTTTCATTATAGAGCTAAACAGACTAATAGTGTGAGTATTATAGAGTAACTATTTTTAAACAAAAAAGAAATGTGATTAAAAATTAAAATTTGATTTTGAAGAAAATGTTTTAATATTTAATATTTTCAAAACTAAAAAAAAAAAATGCTTCAAAATACAAAAAAAAAAAAAAAGCAGCCTTTTTTTCACCTCCAAATTTAAATAAAATGTTTTGCATAGCAAAACCAAAGGACGCGTAGCATTAAAAAGTTATTCAACAGTAATGGTAGCTACTGAAAGCACAGCATATGCTGTTTTATACGTAATTCTTAGAATGTGATGTTACAATATATTGCAATATCGCGGGAAAAGGAAACGTACACGTTTTCAGGGATAGAAAACAACATGGGAGTTTCAAGTATAGAATATATTTAAAACACGTCTATAAAATGAAACTAATATAATTGCTTTGTGCATGCCAGTCTCGGTAAAATTTCTGTGTATGAGCTTGTGTACGTGCTTATGCTTATTGAGGGGGGGGGGGGGGCTAATAGAGTAACATTTGTACTTTTTAGGTCGCAGGGGAACAAAGAAAAATAACTATACTTCTTTTTTTTTCTTTTTTGCCAAGGCATTTTTCACTGCTCTCCATATTTCAGGCAGTTTGTTTCTGAAAATTGTTGGGTATTTAATTAAATATTTATAACTTAATCACAATGGCTCTTAGCTTTTTTTTTCCACTCAAGGAATTTTCATCTTCTCTTTTTGTGATAATCGAACTTTTGCGAAAAAAATATCTCCTAAAAATGAGCTACTTTAATAATTTAATCTTTTTTTTTCCGACTAATGAAATTTTGATGCATTGAATATTTTCATTCCTAACAGCGGAAAAAAGTTTCTTAATTAAAATTCTTCATTTACGATGACACCTTTTGTACTTTTATTACAAACACATTCTCAGTTTCCTGTTAAATGGACTTTGATCTAGTTTTCATTTTCTGTTTTTACTTTTTCTTCGCACTCGCCCTGTCGTTGCCACTTTCTTTTTAGTAAAAGTCAACATCGGATAGCCTAAATTACTTCTGATTAAGTTTCTTACACAAATGTGAACACTTAATTGTCATGAAAACGTCTTATCATAACTTCTTAATTTTCTAGGATATTCTTCTTTTTTTTTGATGAAACATTTTAAAACGATTTTCATCCCTCATTCAAATTAATACCTATAACCTAATTTTAGAAAACCTAAACTATAAGTTTAAGCTTTTAATGGAAAGTTTTACATTAAATAGGCTTACTCATTGTTGATAAAGAGCAGAGCTCAAACACATTTTAATTTACCGTTCATGATTTTGACAATTTTATATCTATCAGTTTTTTTCGATAGATATAAAATTTTTATTCTATCGTTCTAATATCGTTCTAATATCGTTCTATCTAAGTTCTTCCAGACTACCCCAGGTACAAGGCTGTCGCTGCCTTCAGCATGATGACACTACACGACTGATTCAATGCGCATTTACACAGGCTAAAGATTGTAGGTAGCCCTGCTTGTCCCCTATGCAGCGACCAGCGGGTGATGACTGCGGACCACCTCCCTCGATGTCCCGCGCTAAAAGAACTTTCCATCTACTCCAGACATTGGGAAGCTAGCGAGCTGTTGTCTAGACTTGCACCATGAACTCTGTATGTATGTTCTCTCTGTATCTTTTCTTTTGATTTTTTTACGGTGAAAGCATTGTGTTCCTATTCACCTGCTGCATTAGAAATTAAAAAAAAAAAAAAGTTTTTTTTTTTTTTTTTAAATTTATTACAATTGCACTCGCACATGCCGCAGACCTGTTTATAGGGTCTGTGTGGCGGACATTCACAACTCAGTCATACACACAGAGGAAGGACAAGAACATAAGTACATCCAGGCCTGAATCGGGAAAACAGTTCTTTTTTTTTTCGCTTAAAAAACACTTAAACTTGAAAGTAATAGCAGTTAGCAAACACTTCAAATAGTTTTGTTCAACTACTGACAAACTATTAGGACGAACGTCATTTATGTACTTGGAAGTACCTTGTGCGGGGCCCCCTACCTTCCTGTCATCTCATTGGATGAGAATGGAGAGCGGCTGGTAAATGTGCCAAGAGGAATTGCTTAGATTTAAATAAAAATTTAAATTTAATAAAGCTAACATGAATATAAGTATAAATGAAAATGAAAAATAGAAATAGCAAAAGTTTTTTTTTTTTTTTTCTCGCATGGAAAACCAAGCGTTTTTGTTTGTTAAGTAAATTAACCTTTTCTGAATAATGATAAAAAGTTAAGTTAAGAAAAAATAAGACCCTTAGGCAGTTCTTGGATAATAATAATAAAAAATAAAAAATCCTAGCCAGGACAGCATCCCTATCCGCAAACCGGAGATTCTTGACGGCGAACCGCCGAGAATCACCGTGCGCTAAAGTTGCCTGAGCTAAGCAGGGCACGGGGCCTGTTATGGTTTGCCGGGTCAGTCGGATCGAAGTCCGGAAGCCTGTCCAGCAAGTCATTTCGGACCAGGGGGATTCTTTCAAAGAATCTCTTGGCAAGTTTTTTGGAAAACTCTTTGGGCGTTGGAATACCAATTTCCTCGATGATTTTGTCCGTACGGACATACCATTCGGAGTCTACAGCGTCACGGACCATGATTCGTTGTTGATTTTCAACACGTTGAAAATTTGAGGGTGCAGAGGACAAAACTATTAATTCATTTGATTTATTTGTTTTGGTTTTAAAATCAATTAATTGTTGCCATTTGGACGAAACAAATAAAAGCCAGTTTTCAAAATAACCAGATAAGATAAATTCTATAAAGTTTCTGCTGCAAACATTTTCTTTTCTGCTATTATTATTTTTTTTTTTTGCCGAAACTTGTTAATTGGGAACATAGCTATCCAAAAGCTATGGCTATTAATAGAGACTATCCAACTATTTTGCTTTATCCTACTTATCAGAAAAATTTCAAACAGTCTCAAAACAATATCTTCAGCAGAATTGTCACTAATAAGAGTTTGATTGCTATGTCTTCTTTCCTCCTGTTTGTAATCAAGCTGAAATACTTCTGTTTTTAAATTCCAGGTGGAATTCTCTCCTAAAATAATCTTTAATTATCGACTTGTAATAATAAGTAGATATATTTTGTGACACTATTTAATGTTTATTTTCAATTTAATGCTACGCACCAAGCTTAGCAACGGTATTAAAGGCGAAATTACACCATATCACTGACTTTCCAATGTGAATATGTAAGTTTACTAATGCGCTATGCAACCTAAATGTGTGCAATTTAATACATATGCAAAAGCTGATGCAATCGGTAGGGACCAAGGAAATCTTGTATATCCTCCTCCACGGATTACCTGTCGTGTCTACTTAGTCAACATGGTTGTAGTATCGTAGAGAACTGTAAATACTAGAGGGCATATAGTAATTGTGTAAAATCTGCATAACTTGGCGCTAAGAAAATGAAGCAAAACGCACTATTTTAGTTACATTAGTCAAATTTCTTCTGTTATAGAAATATAAGTAGATCTGTGGGAAAGTAAACTACCAATATTGAATGTTGATTGAAATGTGAATTACATTATACGAATTACTACTATTGAAAATCTAAATACCCTTTGTTTTTTCCCAAAACAGAAAATAAAAGGAAAACGCTTTAATAGTAAAATATTACAAACTAGCTTATTACCCGGCGTTGCTCGGGTGCTTATTAATACAGCCTAGTTCTAAAAAATAATTTGATGTAGGTGAGCCTTACATTGATAATTCATTGTTAATCGTAATCTTCGTTGGAAAATACTCATCTTTAAATGTGTTAAAATTTATCGATTTGTATGCTTAAAGGCTTATACAATGCAGCCGAAGCACCATTATTTTTTCGGATCTCGCCAAGAAACTATACTTCCGTAATTCCGCCGAGTTTTGAATGAAATAATAAAAATCTCGTAAAGGACAGGAATTGTTGACATGATTACATATTACAAGATAGTGGACTTTAAAAGCCTCAACTAAGGGCCCTGCTCCACATCAGCAGAAAAACGCGAGCGTAAAGCAGAAACGTAAATTGGATTAAATGGTTATTTCTATGGAAAGTACCCGGATTTTCGGTTTCTGCCTTTGGTTTCGGTCGCGTTTTACGCTGATGTGGAGCAGGGCCCTTAATCTATCTATTCAAAATTGAAAGAAAATGGCCATTTTGAGAAAAAAAAATTTAAATTTTCAGCTTTTTGGATTTATTTAAAATTTCAAAGCCCCATCTATGTGAATTCTAGTGCATCAAGGAACCTCTGTGCCAAGTTTGATGAAAATTCGACGAAAACTGTATTTATATAAGGAACAAAAATATAAACAAACAAAAACATATATACAAATGCACACACACATATATAATATATATATATATATATATAATATATATATATATATATATATATATATTATATATATTATAATATATATATATATAATATATATATATATATATGTATATATATAGATGTATGTTTTAAAACGAAATTCTCCAACAATTCAACTATAAACACTTAAAAGCGTATACTATAACGTTGAAAAGCACAAATGCGTTAGAATACTGCAGGCACGTGTTTCAATGGTTCAAGGAACGCTTTTTGCAATGCAAAACATTTGAGCTTATAGATGCACAGTAGGGTGGAGTGAAAACGGTCGAAAAAAAAGTTTTTCGCAATTAATTAGCCTGTATGCGGAAAAGTTGCCACCTATAGGTGTAACCATATCACTGAAGTTTTAGCTTCCTACGAAGTTATCTTCATCTGCCTATTTACCATAGAAATTTCTATAAAATCGTTATATTTAAGAGTTTTATGCAGATCTTAGCATGTTTTCCTTGAGAAAAGAAACCAAGGTATCTTTAGGTAGAGATGACTGCATAGCAAGTTCCTTTACACTCCTATCCTTTGGTCTTCAAATCTTTAGGTTAGTTGTCTTTCAGAACTCTACAATATTGCATTTTAGTTTCAAATTTAGGCAACGAAATTCTCGATACTATCCTTGATCTTATAAGTCCATCCCAAGCGCCATTGTCACATACAGCTGCTGATACATCAGTAACTATTTTCACACAGCTCTCTACTGCTTGTGAATGTTACGGATCTCTTAAAATATCCTCAGAAACATCCGGAATCATCTGGTTCGATTCATTATTAGAAATTGATTTAGTGATCGGTGGCTCAGTAAGTTTAACTTAATTCTAGTCAATTATATCCATATGGTTATCTGCTTTGATATTTACAGTGGGAATCCTGAATTCTCGAACATTTTTATCGAGTTTAGCCATTTCTCTACTCTTCAAAATTCCTCGAAGGCAAATTGTCTCACGTGTATTCAATCATCAGACAAGCATTGACAGTATAATGTTCTCCGAATTCTCAAAATACACGTTTCTTTCTTAGCTCTTTAAATAGATATGACGATTTTTTTTTATTATGCTGTAAAAGTGTTGACTACCATACCAACATGATGCTTTAGATTTAATACCGAACCACACGCATGCATATACTCCAATAACATACTGCGTTACAATTCTCAAGTTCACTTATAAGTCTTTTCTGAAATATATAACCGCAAAATTCTTTTTGCTTTCGTTAGCCATATGACGTGATTCATTTTTCCTGGAGCCTTTAGTGAGAAGTTGAATGGAATTTTTCCATTTGAAATTCCAGTGCACATTTTGTAGAGATACCGCCGGTCTGTACTAAATTCATTGAAGGCAATCTCGTGCAAAGTTACTTCTACTCTTTCAAAGTTAACTACAGGCATACTTTTACACGATTCTGTGAGTAGTTTTTTCACAATGTCTCCACGAAACCCTTTAGGGCATTTAGTTACAATCCATATTCTTCTGATGAAGAGAATTCTTCATTTTTCTTTTTCAAGTCAAGACGGTTTTTACTTCTTCCCTTCCAATTTTACTACTATCAACTACTTTTGAAGAATCTTCTTCTGTAATTATTCCTGTATCGTTCAAAGCAGCCTTTATGAGAACTGAAGTGGACCTTTAGGTCACACAAGTTCCGTCACAAGCTTGTGCTACATTTGGAAGTCAAGTTCGCATTTGCGTAGTTGAAGGAGAATCTTGACTTATAGTTGTACTTTTCGTTTTGAGTTATTCATAGGCACAAACCTTAGCTTCATTTTCGTGAGAAGAATTAGAGGAATCCAAAATCTGTCCTGTATTAGAAGGAGAAAGTCTACCTGTTCTTTCCACAATATCTTGAATTTGAGTATTTTTAGCTCTTTCAGCTGCTCCTTCTTTCCGTTTTAATCTCTTTTCAATCATTTTGCTTGCTTTTGTATCAACATTACCAATTATCATTTTATGTAGTGTTCTTTGATCCATTAAAAATGCTCTTTCAGCTATAGGAACTTTAATTTTGCCAAATACAAAGTACGAAATCCTTGCATTTACATAACGAAATATTAAAAAGATTTTCCTCAGCTGGTTTTCTACAAGACACAACATTTTTAGTAGTACACCTTTAGTACACCTAGTACACCTTTTTATTTCAAATTCTTTTAAACATTACGATATTTCATATAGTATTATCTTACCTTAAATTGTATTTGCTGATCCGATACAGTAGAAAGTGACCTTTTTCCCCATAAGCATTTAAGATTATTCATTACACGGGAACATACATCCTTATAAGCAGGTTCCTTTTGATTTGTTTTTAATAATTTTAGGCATATATATAAATAATGTCCAATAACATTCGCATACGTATAGGTAGAATACTATGGAGGAAGATTTCAGGAGTTCCAAACATTGGACTTAAGTCTTGTGATCGAGTCTTGGGTGTTTTGAAATGTCCTAAGTAACTGGATAGAAGTACTCACCTGAGTGAAAGGAAAAAATGGCTTACATGTAATATAAACTAAAAAGAACGTTCTAAAGATAGGATTTCAACTAACTCGAAGAAAAACGCAATTGATAGCAGCAAACTAAGTGAACGTTAACATTCGTCGGCTAGGACGAGCATGCGCGGTGCTCGAGCGCATGTACAGTTGTACACTTAAAGACCATCCTACAATTGCCTAGGTCATTCCCTTATTCCCCGAGTATTTATTTCATTCAATAAAGTTTAGTGCCTATCATTCGTAGCTTCAATGAGAGTTTTTTTTTTTTTTTTATCATTTTGTTTTTGCCGGACAGGTGAGAAATTAAGCAAAATACCTAAAATTCAAGCCCAGATAGGCAGATAAAGATATTATTTTATTTTGCTGAAATTTTTCACAATAAATAAGCTTTATAAGGGGCAACTTTTCCGCATACAGGCTAAACTTATTTCGCACTTTTATTTTTTCACTCACAAAATATTGCACAATCCATAGAAAAAAGGGGTGCCAGAGCCTCGAGAGGTTGGACTTCTGCCTGTTGGTTCGCGGGAGGTATTTTATTTCCCTCCTACCACCCATCGGAAACCGATGGAGACACTCCCCGATCCACCACCCTGGGGACGCGCCCTCTAGGGGTTACAGGCTCCCCCGAGGGCACTAACTCACTATCAACACTGATAAAACAATTTATAGTATCTTCTCTACGGATAGACGACACAGACGTAACTTCAGCTTAAATATCAGATTCAAAGGCCAAAAAATCGAAAAAGCTGATACTCCTACTTACCTTGGTATTACCCTAGACCCAGAACTTCGCTTTACAAAGCACGTAGAACTTACTGCAAATAGAGCTCTTGGAAGATTAAACATCCTCAGGAAACTTTGTGGAACCACTTGGGGCTCTAGATCTCAGACCCTGAGAAACACATACTGCACCATCATCAGACCCATCCTCGAGTATGCTACTCCAATCTGGGCTCCTGCTTCAACTACTACGAAACAACAATTAGATTCTGTGCAACATAGAGCCTCAAAAATTATAATAGGTGCCGTCTCCTCAACTAACAATGAAAAAGTGGAACAAGAGAGTGGTCTTCCACCATTGGAAAGCAGACGAAATCTCGCCACTGTCAAGTTCACAAATAGACTCCGCAGCAACAACAAAGACCATATATCGAGCAGAGTTTTTTACAATTGGAAAACCTCAACAAGGCTCAAAAGATCATCAACCCTTCAGTTAGATAGGGACATTAGAAGACAGATCCATCTGGAGCATTCATCCCTTGATTTCCTACAGGAACCTCTTTTTCCAAATAAACCTCCACCGAACACAACTATTCATTTAAACTTGCTTAAACCATGTTCGAAAAAAGAAGATCCTATTCTGCTAAAACAAAAGGGCCTCGAAACAATCGAGAAGCTTTCGCAAGAGAACCTTGCTACTGCCTATACTGATGGTTCTTCAGATAAATCCCTCGATGGAGGAGGAGCAGGCATCCTTTTTACCCTTCCAAGCGGTGAAAATTTCAACCTTAAAGTTAATGCAGGCTTTATTTCTTCTAATTTCACCAGTGAACTCGTGGCGATCAAGGAAGCTATAACTCATTTCCTAAATAATTCTCAAGCTATGGATCTTGCTGAGGGACTGGTTGTCTTCTCGGACTCTAAATCAGCCCTTGAGGCCATCCGGAATGGAGAAACTAACATCACCACCACTATAAACAACTTGCTCGATCAGATGCACCGCAAAGGGAAATCTTGCGTGTTGCAGTGGATACCCGCACATGTGGGTATCGAGAAATGAGTGCGCGGACGCCCTGGCCAAAGAGGCACGTAGTCTTAACCAACCTCTCTCCACCATCACACTTGCAGATGCGAATGCAGTGGCAAGATGCAGAATTTTAAACCAGGCCTTAAAGAAACCATTGATAACCGACTTCGACGTTCCTAGAAATATTACAACCACAATCGCCCGTCTCAGAACAGAACATTATAAAGGAATGAAAATGTTTCCTGACGGGACAAGGACTTATCCTTTCTGCAGGAACTGCCCAGACACCCAACTCACACCAAGACACATCTTCGAATGCCCAAGCATTACTGCAGAGATCTTGAAACTCGGTTTGCTACCAGATAGAGATCTCCTGCAAGAGACCCCTTACAGCCCTGAGGCACCGAAGTTAGCGGCTACGGTCCTTCGGACCTTCGACAATATTTAGCACAATCCGTAGACACGACATCATCATCATCATCATCATCATTTTTTCACTCCACCCTAATGCACAGCCATCATATAAAAGCTTTTTTTAAAAGAGGGATCTGTGAAAATCCTTGACTTCTTAAGACTTCGAATACATTTTCGTTTTCTTGATAGTTATTTTAATGATTTTTATGTTATAAAATAAAAGTTACAAAATTTAAGTAACAATAAAATAAAGAGTTGAATCAAATAATTAAGGAAAGTAAAGATGGGTTAAGTATCTTAATAAATTTTCTTACCAATGGTAAAGGGAATTTTCAGTTGGGATTAGTTTTTCTGAGAATAATGCATTATAACATGTAGTGCCTTAACTGAGTATAGAGAGAGCGATTGCAAGCTAAGAAGAAAAAACGACTTTTATTTGAATTAACATCATTTCTTTTTATCACAAAGAAAATGCTGTAAAAAACTCACAAATTGTTACACTATCAAATATTACTAAATGAAGAGAATTGACCTAAGTGAAACGTTGCAAAGTTGAAGTTGTTCAAACCTCCCAGAATTGAGGTATATCAAACTTCTATTAATAACCATTTTCACGAAACAATTAAGAAAAAACGCATAAATATAAGAAGTGAAAGTAAAAATGATGTGCAATCTTTTAGTGCATTAATCTGAGTAGGAAAAAATAATTTAATGTTCTAGTCATCATTAATACTAAAATTTAATGTTAATGATGACTAGTACAGGTGAGAAAATTGTTTTTGCCTGAAAAAGACATCACATGCAATTGCTCTTTAAATCTTCTTTACAATGTCGAAAGCTCTAAAGATTAAAATAAAAGTTTGATTCTAACTTGATACCATGCTACTGTATGATGCTCATCAGTTAAAAATGTTTAAATATGAAAAAGAGGAATATGGTTATATATGAAAGATATTTATAGGGTAAGGGTAATTCCATGTAAATGTCAACCTAGACGTGGTTTTTTCATCTTTCAATATATATACTTTGTGATACATCATTTTAAAGATAATTTTTCAAATTTTTAGTATTTAACATAAGTTTTCACAAATTATTACTCCAAACCCCTGAAAAATGGCTGTAAAGATAACATATGCAGTTACCCAAAACATCGCATAATTTTCTAACTTTTCCCATTCATATATAGTTAAAAAAACTGCTAATAATAATGATTTTTTTTTTAAATTATTGAAGAATGGTTCTTTTGCTTTACAGAAATATAGATGTTTTTTTGTTGTATGATAAAATTAATAGTGCAAAGTTAATAGGTATTCAGTCTGATTTACTTGTTATGTTAGTCACAAAAACATGAATTAATTCAGTTAGTCCCTTCTGGAAATAATATTTTTTATATTTGCCCCCCTGATCTCTTCTTTGGGATGGGTACAGTTAGATTGATAAGATTGTTCATAAAGAATTTCCTTTTTTCTGGCCATAGGACTTGTGACTAACATAACATCACTGTGTGTGACTAACATAACATGACTCTTCAAGAAATACTTAAATCTTAAGCAAACAATTTATTTTAGAAACAAATTAATTTACTGAACATCTTATTTTAAAGAAATTAGTGGGATCGTATATACAGCAGTAATTTATTTTCAAAACAGTTCTTTTAATAGTAAACTTGGAGTCGAAATTTCATGCGGTAATTTGCGACGCAAGTAAGCACTCGGCATATGAAGTCAACATCTTCAATGAAAAAAATTTTAATTACTTTATAGCTATGTGCGGGATCGCTGTGCAGTTAGTTTTTCTATGAACTTGTGGAGCTGCTGCTCACTTAAAAAAACATATAGGACCCTAACTGCCTCCAGCATCTACAGGCCATGGGGTTTTATGAAATTAGTTCATGGAAAGTACCCATAAGTATAGCAGCGCAACGTGTGGAGCAGCGTTTTACATGGGCAAAGATTATGCAAAGGAATTACTTCGGTAATAAAAAGAAACAAGAATTGAAGATAAACTGCTTATTTTTGAGTGAAAGTGAGAAGGCTGAAAAGAAAGAGTTAGACTTGTTGTTTGAAAATAGGAATCCCCATATAGGTTTTTCGGTAATAATGATATGCTGTAAATATGGAGAAATTTAAAATTTGTTTATTAAAAAATACAGGGGATGATATCCCAAGAAAAGAAGTTTTTTTTTAAAGAGAAATTGTGGAAGAAGAATCTGCTAATGATTTGGAAGTAGATTCTCCCGGACTGTTCCGAGATACAAAAACTAAGACAGTGGGTAATTTTATTATGGTGGTATTTACCTCTTGTAAGTCGAAAAAGAGATATGGTAGGCAGGTTTTAAGCATGAATGAAAATGATTATGAAGTTCTCTTCGTGAGAAAAAGCTCTGAGGCAAACTTTGTGTTTCCCACAAATGAGAACAAATTTTGGATTTAAGGAACTCAAATTTCGAAAGTCTTGTCGCAAACATAAGTAAATTCCCGCAGACATTCTTACTTTAAATACAAAATTGAACTGAAAATTTTGTTTACAGGTAAACATGTGTGTTAATCTTCAATAAAATCTTGTTTGCATTCGAATATTTGTATTAATATTACCTGTAATACACTTAAAGTCAAATGTATAATCGTGTGTTATGTTAGCCACGTTATGTTAGTCACAGGCAAGTTTTATTAAAATACTACTTTTTGTAATATTATTTAAAGTATATGTCAAATTTACAATTATTAATGTGAAAATAACCTTTCACATAGATACTATCAGGGAAAAAATAATAATTTTATGATTTAGTTTCAGAGAATTGTGTTGATGAATTTAATACAAAATTTTTAGAGTTGCAAATCTGTTATGTTAGTCACGTTGATAAAAATGTTCCCTAACTGTCAAAAATTATAAGTAAAATTATTATTTTTGTATTTTAACTTAAACAACTCATCTATGCGGAGAAGAATAACACCTTGTTTTTGGTGTTGTGACAAAAATATGGCTCGCACACAGAAAATAAAATTAAAAATTTATTCTAACTGTTATGTTAGTCACAATGGAATTGCCCGTAATTCCATTGTGACTAACATAACAGTTAGAATAAATTTTTAATCTTATTTTCTGTGTACGAGCCTTATTTTTGTCACAATATCAAAAACAAGGTGTTATTCTTATCCGCATTGATGAGCTGCTTAAGTTAATATACGAAAATAATATTATTACTTTTATTTTTGGCAGTTAGGGAACATTTTGAGCAACGTGACTAACATAACAGATTTGCAACCCTCAAAATTTTGTATTAAGTTCATCAACACAATTCTCTAAAACTAAACCAAAAAATAATATTTTTTTCACTGATAGTATCGATGTGAAAGGTTATTTTCATGTTAATAATTGTAAATTTGGCATATATTTTAAATGATAGTGCAAAAAGTAGTGTTTTAATAAAAATCGCTTGTGACTAACATAACGTGACTAACATAACACACGATTAGACATTTAACTTTAAGTGTATTACAGGTAATATTAGTACAAATATTAGACTGCAAACAAGATTTTATTGAAGCTTAATACACATGTTTACTTGTAAACAAAATTTCCAGTTCAATTTTGTAATAATGTTTGCGGAAATTTGCAGATGTTTGCGACAAGACTTTGAAAATTTGGGTTCTTTAAATTTAAAATTTAGGTTCTTTAAATTTAAAACTTTTCTCATTTGCGGGAAACACAAAAATTGCTTCAGAGCTTTTGCTCATGAAGAGTTCATAATCATTCATGTTTAAAACCTACTTAACATATAAATATCACCACAATAAAATTACCCACTTTCTTACTGTTTGTATCTCGGAACAGTCCGGGAGAATTTCCTTCAAAATTATCAGCAGCTTCATCTTCCACAATTTCTATAAAAAAAACTTATTTTCTTGGGATTTCATCCCCTGTATTTTTTAATGAACAAATTTTTAATTTCTCAATATTTACAGCATATCATTCGTTCCGAAAAACTTTTTTCGGGGATTCCCGTTTTCAAACAACAAGTCTAACTCTTTCTTTTCAACCATGTCACTTTCACCCACAAACAATCAGTTTATCTTCAATTCTTGTTTTTTAATTCCTGAAATAATTCCTATGCATTAATTACCAAAGTTTGCCCATATAAAACACTGCCCTACACGTTGTACTATACATGAGGGCACTTTCCATGATCCAATGTCATAAAACTCCATGACCTGTAGATGCTGGAGGCAGTTAGGGTCATATCTGGTTTTTTAAGTGAGCAGCAGCTCCATATGTTCATAGAAAAACTTATTGCACAGTGATGCCGCACATAGCTTTGAAATCATTTAAAATTCTTTCATTGAAGATGTTGACTTCATATGTCGATTACTTGTGTCGCAAATTACAGCATAAACTTTTGACCCCAAATGTACCATTAAAAAAACTGTTTTGAAAAAAAAAATACTGCAGTTTATATGGTCACACTAATTTCTTCATAATAAGAGGTTCAATACATTAATTTGTTTCTAAAATAAATTTCTTGGTTAAGATTTAAGCATTTCTTGAACAGTTATGTTATGTTATTCATAGTGATATTATGTTAGTCACAAGTCCTATGGTTAGAAAAAAGGAAATTCTTTATGAACAACCTTATCAATCTAACTGTATCCATAACATAGAAGAGGTCAGGGGAAAAAATGTAAAAAATATTATTTCCAGAAGGAAATAACTGAATTAATTCATGTTTTTGTGACTAACATAACAAGCAAATCAGACTGAATAGATACTAACTTTGCAATATTTATTTTATGATAAAACAAAAAATATTATATATTGCTGTAAAGCAAAAGAACCATGCTTCAATAATTAAAAAAAAATCATTACTATTTGCAGTTTTTTTAAACTATATATAAATATGAAAAGTTAGAAAAATATGCGATTTTTTGTGTAATTGCATATCTTATCTTTACAGCCATTTTGTAGCTGTTTAGAGTACTATTTTGTGAGAACTGAGGTTAAATTCTAAAAATTTGAAAAGTTATCTTTAAAATGATATATCACACAATGTATATATTGAAAGATGAAAAAATCATGTCTAGGTTGACATTTACATGGAATTACCCTATATTATATTACATATATATATGTATATATACATATATATATACACTGCGAAAAATGAATGTTATTTTTACAGTATAATACAGCTAATTTTATAGTAATAAATCTTAAAAAATAGCTACTTTTACATTAATAAACTGCAAAATTGCTAATTTTACAGTTTACTACCGCGAATTTTACAGTTTTAAACTGGAACCTCTGCTGCCAGTATTATAATGTTGTTTTTACAGTATAATACAGCTAAATTTTATGGCAATAAACTGTAAAATTTCTCACTTTACAGTAAGAAACTGTAAAATTGCTAGTTTTACAGTTTATTACTGAGCATTTAACAGTTTTAAATTGGAAACTCTGCTGCCAGTATTGCACTATAAAAACAACTTCATTTTTTCAGAGTATTGTATATATAATTACCTTATGAATGTAAAATATGTCATAAAACTTTTGCAAAATGTTTCCGAAACCAAAGAGCCCACCCCCAGAATGGGATCAGAACTGCCCATAAAAGGGGCCCCCGAAAATGAATTGGGACGGGTTCCCAACTGGGTGTAACTCGATCACTTCGTCCTAGCGAAGACTAACTAAAATGAAAGTTATTTTGTGCTACACGTTTTTTCTCCGTTTATTGTTGAAATAATTCTCGTATCTGCAAATGTGATAGTAAGTGAAAAGATACTTTTAATAGAAAAATATTCACACACATGCAATTTACTCTAAACGCATTATAAGTATATCACAAAGCGAGGTAAAAGCTGAAAGAGATAATTTATTGCAAGAGGGAGGCACATAAAAGGATTAAGGTACATTTTCGGGGTAAGGTAGAAAAAATATTAACTCACGTAGAGTTAATATTTTATTCAAAAAGGAAAATAATAAAATGAATGTTTTATGTTGGTTGAACATTTTTGTACTATCTGTGCAAATAAAACTACTCGCCTATAAATATTATTAACGGTTACACCCAGAACAATGGTGAGTAAACAGTAAAGAGCAGAATATAAACGAGGGCTTGATAAGTCTTTCAGTTATGCGATTTCGGATAAAAACTACATGCCATACTTACGTATTTTGCTATTAAAAAGGCATAGTAGACCGACCATTTACTTAAGAACAGCACTGTAAAATATAAATGTTGTTTTTGCAGTAAACTGCAAAAACAACATTCATTTTTTACAGTGCTTAAAGCTAATTTTATTGTAAAAAACTGTAAAACTACTAATTTTACAGTTTATTACTGTGCATTTTACAGTTTTAAGGGGTTACAGTACCTTTCTAACAAATTTCTTTAATTTAAGTGAAAAAGTTAATTCTTTGAAATATTTGTTTCTGCACTTGCTTAACAATCAATAATTTATTTTCAAACATTGAAAATTTTGAAAACGTTTTTTGAAAATTTGAAAAGTGTAAGAAAATTTCAATTTTTTAAAAACCCTAAGGCTTTTTTGTTTCTACACTAATTTCAAAATTTCTTTTTGCGAAATGATCACAAGGATTACTTCAATAAATCTGTGCATTCATTTTCTTATATTTTGATTAGAAAATATTTTGTGACCTTTTATGTAAAAAACTCTTAGAAAATTTTGTTCTTCGAGGTTTAACAAACTCTAAAAAATTTTGTAATTTATAAAACGCTTATTTAATGCACAATTTTGTTAAATATATTATCCTGAGTGCAAAAAGTATTGCTTTGAAGTTATATCTTTAATAGAAAAAATTCCTTAGCATTTCCAGTAACATAGAAACACTGAAAACTGATCACCGAGAAAAAGCACTTTAAAGTTTGGCTTTTCCATTAGAACACATAGCATGCATGCCTTAAAGTCACTCATAACTTTTTAAATAATTCAGCTAGAACAATGCTATTTTTTTCTGAGTATTGTAAATAACTTTTACTTTTGAAATAAGCAATAAAAATTTTTTTGGTCTTTTGGTCATTTTTGAGGCTCTGTAACCCCTTAAACTGGAACCTCTGCTGCAGTATTATACTGTTGTTTTTACAGTATAATATAATTAAAGTTTACGGCAATAAACTGTAAAATTTCTAACTTTACGGTAAGAAACTGTAAAATGGCTAGTTTTAAAGTTGATTACTTGCATTTTACAGTTTTAAATTGCAGCGTCAGCTGCCAGTATTGTACTGTAAAAACAACAGCTCCTTTTTTGTTGTCGGTCACATTTTCAAAATATCTAAACTTTACTAAAAACTGATGTATTTGACGCATGACATAAAAATTGTTTTGAAGTAATGCAAGTGATTACTTTAAAAAAAATTTTGAAACTTTTACCGGTTTCACTATGTTCTTTCATTGCATTGTCCCATTTAAATCCCATCAAGAACCTAATGTCTTTATTTTTAACATTTTTCTGAATTGCATATTAAATAGCATCAAAGTATCATAAATGTATATAAAACACACCGCCAGCTCGGCCATGTCATCCAAATCCTGCAGTTTCATCTTCATTACGAATCATGTCAAGTCTGACTTAAACAGTCCAGCTCGGTTCCTGTCACTGTCTAAGCCAGACTGATGATTCGTAATGAGGATGAAACTGCAATATCTGGATGAGCTTCCAGATAACCGAGCTTTCAATGTGTTTTGTGTGATTCTAGTACTTAATATCATAACAAAAAAAGTTTTTACATTTTCATTTCTTTGTTATGATTTAATTATAGCTCATTTTTCTTAACGCGGCTTTATCATAACTTATGCCGAAATAAATAATTGAAGCCTTTTATTATAGAATTAGTACACTGCAAAAAATGAACTGTTGCTTTTACAGTATAATACTGGCAGCCGAGGTTCCAATTTAAAACTGTAAAATGCACAGTAACAAACTGTAAAACTAGCAATTTTACAGTTTCTTACTCTAAAGTTAAAAATTTTACAGTAAATTGCCGTAAAATTTAGCGGTGTTATACTGTAAAAACAACAGTATAATACTGACAGCAGAGATTCTAGTTTAAAACTAAATTGCTTGGTAATAAACTAAAATTGGCAATTTTACAGTTTAGTAGGGGAGAGCGGGGCTAAAAGTTCCGTTTTTTGATCAAGCTCAAAATTCGTTTTGAAAACTTGGTTCTAGAATTAATATTCCGAGGTTAAAACTTAGTATTATTTGTCCTTTTGATATACAGACTGTTTTTTGAGTTGTATTTTGTAAGGTTTTTTAATAATTAATTTTATAGCAAGTAAAGCCGAAAAGGAACAACTAACCCCGTCTTGGGGCAAGTTGTTCCCTGGGTGGGGCAAATTGTTCCGATGTTAACAAGACGATAAATAACGATGCTAATTTCGAATTTTACCACGTTGCGAGATGAATAACTCCTTAAAAACATAATTTGTATTAAAAAAACAATGGTTGATATTAGTATGACTTTATGTACGGCTGTACGACTGTATGTACGTATGTATGCATGTGCGTATATAGGTATGTCGCGTAACTCAAAAACTGTATACCGTAGAAGATTCTAATTTGATATGTTGGCTTTGAGGGAGGTCTAGTTGTGTACCTCCCCTTGTGGTTGCATTTCAATGTTCCCAGGGGGGGGGCCTTACCTCTTCTTTGGGGTAAATCAGTGTTAATTTTAATGCAGACAAAAGTGATATGAACTGGCACAATCACTTGACGATATATCGCCAAGCTTTTGGTCGCCAAGAGTTTGACGCCAACTTGGTGACAGATCGCCAAGTTGGCGACAAATTTGCCGAAGAAAATGATTTCTTAAATTTCGGTTCAATTTTTGTGCTATTGGCGATATTTTGCGAAAAATCCACTGAATGCTGTTAAAATCGGCCATATTTAGAGAATTAGTTTACGCTCAAGAAAAAAAAAAAGGCAACCGATTTTTATTCAACTTTTTTTTTTACCATTCATTTTTTTCACGCTAATTAGAACAGACGATTTCTGTAAATCCAATTTGAAATTGATTTTTACTAACTTAAAAACGCCTGTATGTTTATGCCGGGTGAAGCGGTTTGTAATTTCCAAAGCTGCGCGAGAAAATTCCCTTTAGGACGTATTTTCTTCGATCTTTCTAATAAGACCTTTGCTTTCTGGCGTTTCCTGTTACGACGGGATTTAAAACTTTTTTTGGCGATTGATTTCTTTTTTGTACTGGATGCCGGCAAAATATCGACTTTAATAATGCAATTGGGACTTACAGACACGCGTTGCTTGACTAAAGTTTTATTCTCAAGGTAGACCGTGCAAAGCCGGGCAACGCATCTAGTAAATAGTAAATTATAACACATTAAAATGCTACAATACAGTTAATACAGTGCAACAAATGAAAATTACATATAATAACTAACAGCTTCAACAGCTAATAAGCTAAGATAAGTGGTTCAGTCTTCAGTTATAACATGGAGTTATCTAGAATTTCTAATACGATTCTCCGAAATTATGACTTTCATATCAAAAGTATGAAACATATTTCGATATCTTACATGGTTCGCTTTTCGAAAATTTTATATCTAATCTATATCTATCGGATAGACTGAGTATTTCTGGATTTATGTCTGGTGAAATCTCACTTTCGGTCTTCACAGTAGCATATAATATTTATTTATATGTGTAATAAGTCACTGCATCACTGGTTCAGATGAATAGGGCAAGACGTTCCTTCGGGATAGTTGCTAATTTTTCTGGGGCAAGTTGTTCCGCGGAACAACTTGCCCCCAAAAAAGGGAACAACTAGCCCCAAAAGCACATGTCTTTAAAACATTAAATTATAGGTTAGATAACGAAACATAAATAGTTTCAGCGTAGGACATAAGGGTGCACAATCTATCTTCATGCAAAAAAACCAAAAAGCTAAACATTAACTATTAAATTTCAGGCGAAAGACCAAAAACAACAAAAACAAAAATATTTACTTTCGTAAATCAGTAATGCACGTGCTCGACTTTTGATACACCGGACGCCACTGGGCTGGCTAAAATGGTCGCCATTTGTGCGCTATAACATTCTATTTCACGACGTATTTACAAAATACATGTATATTTTTTCTTAGCTGAGCTATTTCAAAGGGAACAACTTACCCGCGGAACTTTTAGCCCCGCTCTCCCCTACTATAAAATTAGCTTTATTCTACTGTAAACACAACATGCATGTTTTACAGTGTATAAGAAAAGTGTTATACTAGCAAGAAATATATATGACACTGCAAAGGCACTGTAGCTCATGTAGCGTAAAACTTATTTTTTCTAAAATAAAACTAATGCAAGCAAGACATTTAAATATCTCCAGCACACTGTACATAAAATATGTTTAAAAAGTTACAAAGTAAACCCTACAAAACAAGAAATTAATTAAAACTGCGTTTCGCAAACAGATGAATAATGTAGGTACTTACTTCATGAAAAGAAGTAAATAGACTACTACTTCCAAAGTGGCAGGTACAAGGGAAATAAAACAAAAGTTGAAACACCAGAAGGGTAAAAAAAGCGCAAAAAATATCTGAAAGTCGTAATTAAATAGAACTGTTACACAAGTATCAAAAATGTAACAAAAGTTTAAATATGGAAAAGAATCATGATTTCTCAGTACACTCTTTAAGCGGCTGCGACGTAAAATTCCGCTTTTTGATATTTCACTGGGTCAATTTAGCGTCCTGAATTTTGGAAAAAAGTACTAATGAAACTAGGAACTTAATTGTTGAACTCAAGTTGATTCCAAAATGTTAAACTTAATTACTTGGACGGAGAAAACAAATTATTAAGGGGTCCTAAAGTAGAATACATGGCGCTTAAAAGGTATTCAGTTCTATGATTTAAAAAAAATTAATTGAAAGATTAATTTTTTGACTACAGGTTTTAAATATGAGAAATAGAAACCATGTGTGTGACGAAATAATATTATATTTTTTTGGATGAAAAACAAACAATGAGGAAATTGCAGTAAAATTATTTTCATGCAAACAATTTGCATTTCATCCTTAACGATTAAAATATAAAAAAACTTTGTTACATCATACATAATAAAGCGTACAATTTTCATTTTGCATCACTGAAAAAAAAAAGATTTTTTTTTTATTATGAGAAAAGTAATTGTCTAAAGCGTTAAGTATAAATTGTAGTTAAATTAGTTTCATATGCTGAAAGCCCTGAATTATACATGAAGTGGCATTTTTTAAACAATTCAATCTACAATTTATTATTGTATATTTTACTGTTTATTATACTGTTGTTTTTACAGTATAATATAGCTTAATTTTACAGCAATAAACTAAAATTTGTTACTTTACAGTAAGAAAATGTAAGATTGCTAGTTTCACTGCTTCTTACTGTGCATTTTACAGTTTTAAATAGGAAACTCGGCTGTCAGAAATATACTGTAAAAACAACGGTTCTGTTTTTGCAGTGAATATGTTACAGAAAATTTGTCATTCCAAAACACGCGAACTAGATTTGAGAATGCTTTAAAGCATGTAAAATAAGATACAAGCAATTGAGTGAAGTAATTTCCATATCATTTTCTCTTCTTGACAATGACGTGCTGGAAATGAAGGCTGGAAATGAATGAAGAAAAAATAAGGCAAAAAAGGAAAGAAATATTCGGACAGACACAAAGGACGAAAGAGCTTGAACTTAAAATTTATTTCAGTTGGCTGCGTGTTTGGGATTTTTTCTTAGCTAAGTTAGCTTTTTGAATGTGGTGCGAAGTGAAAATTGATTTAAAATAAGCAACGAAAAGTATAGTTTTTAATTGCTTGAGATTGATTGATCTTGCATGCATTGTTTTAATGTAGTCTGAAAACTCAGGATGCTTTGAAGTATAAAATGAAAAAGAAACGTTAAATAATTGATCTAGAAATATTTCCTGACTTTCGTAATAATCAACTGGATTCCTTAATATTATTTAAATGTAGGGTATTTGATAAAATTCAACTTTATAACTCGCATTTTTTAATTGAATAATTGCTTTATTTATGCTGTTTTATTAGATTATACAATTTGAAAACGTTATTCTTCTGATCTACACAATATCAAATGCTCTACTTAAAACTTATGTTCTTCTTGCATTTGAAAATCTATAATACATTTCTTTTTGAATGGATTAATTGATTTTTATTTATTTAAATTAATTTCGTTTTCTTTATCCAACCGTTTTGATATTTCTGCGAAATTCCAAAATCAAAAAAATATATTTACATTTCAGAACAATTTCGCGTCGGCTTAGTAGCGTTGTTAAAACTGCGAAAATTTACCAAGTACGTTATGCGTACTTTAAAAATAAATACAGTAAACTCTCGATTATCCACGGGGCGGATTATCCGCTAGGGTCTCAGGAAAGAAACAAACACAATTAACTGATTTTTGCGAAAAAGCACGAATTTAAATGGTGTTTTTCTTAACATTTCTTATCCAAGAGTGCGGTGTAACATCCAATAAATTATTTTACCTAGGCGTTATCGTTAGTACAACTTCTTAATAGATTCTATATGCTTGGAAACCTCAAAAACAAACAGTTTTTTATGCTGTACCTATCATCACTGTTTGTACATATCACATTTTAAGTGAAGTACAAATATTTTTAAGACAAAGACATTTTTTATCTTCTTTACCTCTTTTTTATGATTGTTTCTTATTGTCCGCGATTTTCGTTATCCGAGATACCCATACCATCCAATTCTGCGGATAATCGGGAGTCTACTGTAAATGAATTGTAATATGTCTTAGCTAGCAATAAGAAGTAGTAGGGATACTTACAAACAGTAATAACCCTGACACTAATGTTTCAAGTGGATCAAAAGACTGATGCTATGTTTGTTTGTTGTCACACGCATGCGACATGTGTTTAGTATTGATTTCGATTGCATCAAATATTTCTCGCCTTTGAATTCGCACACATTTGGTGTCGCACAAAAGAAAATAAAAAGGAGGGGCTTGTTGCTCATAACCACTACAGAGAAAAGGTATATATTTTAACCCGCTGTCAAAAGCGAAGAAACGTTTTAGGGCTATTGGTCTTTTCTCCTCCACGCCCCACCTCTTAGCGTAAAACCTTAGGTTCCATCATTCGGGGGTCCGCGGAGCGGGCCCCCGCATGAATGGGCGTGAGAGGCCGGTAGACGTTAGTACTACAGACGTGCTGGTGCTTATTGCGTCGGGGAAGGTCCCCAACCTTTCGGTTGGGAGTTTACCCCTTAATGTGTGAACCTTGCGTATCGTGAGTTGGGGTATTTCTTACCTCACCTCGGTGATGCGCCTTGGTTCCCTGGGCTATTGGTCTACTGGGGTAGTGAAATTTTTTTATGATCATCAAATATATAATAGAAGTATCAGATATGACCAAGTGTTTCACATTTTTCACTTTTTCGACCCTCTGATGTTAGGTAAGTGCATCACATGTTTCGCTTTAGTTTATTGTTGGACTAGGTGAAGTAAATTTTACATCAATGGTGCAAAACACCATGTTTCTAGCTTTGAATTCATATGTCTCAACAGTAGATACAACTACGGGTTGTACGTGAAATATTGTTCTTTCGAAAATGGCGCGCTAGAGGGCAAAGTGGCCACTTCGATTGTTCGATTCGAAACGACGATTATTTTTTCTGTGGTGATTGTTACTCGAAATCCAAGGACAACGAAGGCTGGATTAGATCCTCAAATGGGTTCACGAAGCCTGCGCAGGAGCCGAAGAGGAGGATGATGAGTTTATTTGTGATTTAAGTAAATACCAGTGATTTCATAACTTCACATACTTTTAGTTATGCCTATTTTTGCTTAAAACCCTAATACAATTGTTCTGAGTTCTGAAACTAAATGAGTTTCATTTTTTCCATACTATTTAAATCTATTTAGGCAGTGGCTACTTTGCCCTACCTAGTGGGGCAAAATGGCCACCTTGACAGCTTTTGGTAAAGTAAAAATTTTGTATAAATAAAGTTTAAAAATCTAGTTGTTTATATTTTTTAATCAGGTTTAAGTAACCATACTAAATGTTGAAGGGATTTATAAAATGTTTCAATAAAGTTTAGGAGTGGGAAAAAATAGATGTTCCTTAGGGTGGCCGCTATGACCACCCTTCCCCTAGCTGTTTGCGAATCATGATTTTTGTCTCAAAGAAAATCCTATCCTATCTTAATTCTTAAACGTTTTATTAAAAAAAACGTAGGTTTACATAGTAAAAAATGTAGGAGGAAACGTTGGCATAGCAATAAAATGTACAATCTCTCATAAATTCAGTTATTTTTAATTTCTTGCTTGTTAGCAATTTTTTTTCTTCTTCTCTACGTTTAAAATTTCTTCGCTTTATGAAAACATTGAATATGAAAGTACAATTGTTTGTTTTCACCTATCCAAGAAGGATGACGCCACAGAAAATACACGACAAATACACACAGGCATGCTTTATCAACTGTGACCACAACCATTATTAATACATCATTAATCTCGCAATAATTTATTATTGCAGTCTGGCGGTATTGTGTAAAAACAGAAAATTTGACCGACTATGACTGTGCATAATGAGCGAATAAGAGTGAAATAAAGAAATTCTTTCTGTGGTGAAATACACAGACCACAGCTTTATCTAAACTATGTTCTATGCTTTATAAATAAATGGGTTTGGGGTCAAAATGTCGCCGGTCAAAAATGTCGCTGAGTCAAAATGTCGCCGGTCAAAAATGTCGCCGTTCCAAAATGACACTAAGTGCATGGTACAGATTTAATATAGCCAGTAATTCATAAATTCAATGCAGCTTAATTATGTAGCTTAATTTTACTAATAAGCTTATCACGGTATGATAAACACACCTGTTTAGTAACTTTTTTTAAACGTAGCAGTTTAGAAAATTAGCTTAATTTATCAACAAAAATGTACCTAAAGTGATTTCTTCTAAAGTTTAAATTATTTCAGTACCGAAGTGATGATATATTTTTTCCGGGGCTGTACTTAGGGCCCAGGGACGCTAAATTTTTTCCTTTTTAATACGCTTCTATTAGTTTCCCATGTGGGATTGTTTGTTTGTATGTATGCATGAAACTCTGAATAAAAGATAAAATTTGCGTTCTTTACAAACGTAAAAGTAATATATATTAATACTACCATTATTAATACTAAAGTCTAAACTATATTGCATGTTGATGTATAATAAGTACATTTGCTATTAATTCTGAGTTCGGCATTGATCGTCCACAAAATGCATATTATAAGTGCAAGCAAACTTTGCGGATATTCAACAGTTTTGAAAATCTTCTTTTGAATTTGATTTACTCTAAAAAGGTATTTTTTAGTTTTTTTAAACTATATTTAGTATTATTTCTTTTTTTTATCGCACAAAGAAATTAAACAAATAAATTTGCTGCAAAGGCTTTCTTTTTCCCTTATAATAAACGGAATACCGCTTCATCACCACGCAGCCGACAGTTTTCTTCTAGAACATTTTCCTTAAGAGTAGGTTGGGGAGGTTTGAAATCAAATTAGGGACGCATTGGAGAACAGAACAGGACACGCTCGTTCGTGGAATTATTGCTTTCTCTGCAACAACTGGGTGGTGGAAGGGGGGTGAAATGTCAAAAGGAAAAATGGTATCATATTCAACTCCACATTTAACTACTGATTGTAACGTAGGTACAGTGCCATGTCTAAGCTGATCAACGGCAGAAATGAATAAGCATCTCGCCCTTTAAGACCATTCTACAACCAAAATGTTTTCTGAATACTTGCGATACTTCTTGATATAAATCACTCACACAATGAAAAATAAAAAGTTTAATTGCTTTGCTTTATCGATGCTGTGGCGTATCGTCTGAAAACTTCTTATGGGCTAATTTTTTATTTGATTTCGTCTGAACTAAACTTTCTTCAGACATAGTAATCACGCTATGCTGAAAACGTTCCATTACATTCTTGTATGTAAAAACTCCATTGGGAGAACTAGAGGCAAAAATCAATCAACACTGAATCACATATTGGTAAATGTATGTATCAATATATATTCTAATTCATGCTGTAAGTTTTGAGGTAGAGTCGCCCCCGGTCACTCAGATACACACTTAAATTTTCCTTTTAAAAAAATGAACGGTAAAATTGAATCCAGCACATGTCAGAACGTGTAAATTCTTCCAAATTGACAATTTTTCACTGACCACATACTTTCTTTTACACATTATATGTAGAAGAAAATAAAAACACCTCTATTATTAAATAATATAGACTTGCTTTTAATCATGTAAGAAATTTTAACAAAAGCCAAGTTTCAAACATTGTATATCTGTCTCGTTCATTTCATTGTTCTTCAACTTCTTTCTTAACACTTAAATTTTCTTTTCGATATCAAACTTGTCTTTAGCTGCTATTCGTTTTAAAGTTAGTAGACAGCGAGTCACGGTGAAATAAGCTATTGTAAATAAATAACGTACCCATATTTGAAAACTATTTGTTTCTTGGAAAACGCTCGAAACAGTTACAAGCCGAAAGGGTAAATTTTTTCTAGTACTTTTCAAAAATTTTAGTTCATGCTATTGTTAACGCACACGTTCATCAACAGCAATTAACAATCTTTTGCTAATTTGGTGATAAAAAGTCTTTTTGTATGTTTTAATTTTTGGGACAAAGTGTATCAATATCGCACCTTCTACATTTTTGTCTGACGACATTTGGACTGGCGACATTTTGTAGACTGGTGACATTTTGGACTGGCGACATTTTGGCCCGCGACTTTTTTGACCGGCAATATTTTGGAATGGCGACATTTTGGACCGGCGACATTTTGGACTGGGGACATTTTGACCCGCGACATTTTTTCCCGGCAACATTTTGGCCACGACATTTTGGCCTGTGACATTTTGGGCGTATACCGCATGAGGTATATCGATATCGTGCTACATATTTGCTTGTAGATTCAAAAGAGTAAGTCGGGAAAGAAATTTATCATTATACGATTAATGATATTGTCTTTGCAATTTAATAGCGGGCATTCAGTAGAAGAACGATTTGTGCAGGTTTCGTTTAGTTAATAGGGATGCCATTCAATTAACCCATTAATGCCTAGCGTCCCTTTTTAGGGACGGTCAAAAAAGGGTCAGAATTTTCCCAAAATGAACATTTCAACCAAATAATAGTGTTTAATTAATACCTTGTTATTGTTTCAATTCGTCATTAACAGATTGCAGCACATAACCATTGTGAAGTGCAGTTTTTATATGTAGCAGTTTTAATATGATCTTTATCAAAAATCATATCGTTCACAATCTCAAGAAAAAAAAGCTAAGTTTTCAAAGTTATTCCCAGCTTCCCAGTTTATGTTAATTGCCGATTTTATTTCTTCTTATAAAATGTCTTTTTAAATATTATATCGTAGGCGGAAAAATTTTTTAGTAAAAAAATATGTACCCTCTGGGGTCTATCGTAACTTTTAAGGGAAGATTTTTCTTTCCTTAATAAAAAAATTATTTTTTAAATAATATTTTTTAAATTATTTTTCCTGTGCATTAAACACTGTTTGTAACCAGTATACAAAATATCCTTGGCAAAAAATGTCAGGCATTAATGGGTTAGCTCATTCAACTCGATTTTGTTCTATCCGATCGAAATCTATCTACTAAAAGCTTAGAGAGAAATTTTCTTGTGGGAGGAACAAAAGAAGTTTCTAGATGTGCTATTATTAAATACAGTTGATCGTTCTCAATACTGTAGAATTTTGTTTCAGTTAAATGCGTCCCAAAATCACTCGTAATGTGACAGTATCGGCCAAGAAACAAAATTGAAAGAAAAAAAACTAAAAAAAAAAGTACGTATTGAGCTGGTTCCGAAATATTTCAATGCGTAAATCTGATATTCTATGATCATCTTTTCCTTTAGTTTAAATGTTTTATGTAATGTCAGAAATATAATGTCTTACTGTCTACTTTGTTAACATTTTTATGTATATATATGATCGATATTATCAGTCGATGTTTTTTGCAATAGAGGTATATATGTTACATGTCCATGTATACAGTATGTGTTTCGCAAAGTGAAATCTGGTTGCTTTTCTAGTACTATAGCTTTAGTAGGAAATATGTAGCTTTTTATTTTTAAAATATGTTTTCAAAACAGTAATTATGATTTAAAAGAAATACCTATCATACTTTTCAATAAAAATACTTTTGTTACAAAGATGTAAAAGCCTTGAGTTGAAACTAATGGAAAGGAAACATAACTCACCAATTTAGTAAATTCTCTGAAACGCATAATTCATATTTCAGTTAATCATGCAATATAAAAGCATATCCGAACTTTTCTGCTTTGCAGTAAATAAAATAAAGAACCGGTAAGAATTGGGTTCCTTTCGAGAAATAGCAAAAACTGCGGTTCGTTTCTTAAACAGATACTTTATATTCACCGAAGAATCTAGAAGTTTCCTTCTAATGCTAGCTTTATTCTTATGAGTTTGAAGAAATGGCAAGAAAAATAACATCATAAGAGTAGAAAAGTCAGAAATTATGTCAAAAGTTTCTGTGCGCTCTTTCGTGGTCGGTATAGATTACTTGAACTCTGCGGAGTCTTAGGAGAATTGTACTATGAGGATCCCATTTGAGAAATGTGATTTGGTTCTGAAACTAAAAGAAAATACCGAATTATTTTCAAAGTTGGAGAGCTTTGTAGCCTTCACTAGCCAATAGTAAGTTTGAATGTCAATAGCTTTGAATGACTGAAATTTTATTACTTACTTCTATTCTCTCTTTCTTCTTATATGGAGGAAAACATATTAGATTTGTGGACATTTCTAAATTTTGAATTTCAACGGATTTTCTTGTTTTCGGGTGTGTTAAATTCATTCTCCCCATTTTTGGAAAATGTCTGCAAGTGTGTGTGGATGTCTATACGTCTGCAGGGGAAACTAAGCAGACTTGACTCATTGGAAGACTTGCCCCATGGGGATTTTCTCCATAAAAATAATGTTTGGGGAAATTTTTTGTCCTATTATTGGTTGACAAATCCCATAATAGTAATTTGTAGGGAAAAGCAGTTTCAGAATAATCATAGGTTTTCAAGAAATTCAGTGTGAAATGATACCTTAATTTAAAAGTAAATTTTGAAAGTTTTGGAATTTTTAAACTTTTATACTTTAAATTTTGAGGATTAAAAAAAAAATTATGTGTTAGTCACTTTTTTAGCTATGCAATGATATGCAGTAGTTGTACATAATTTGAATGTAAGTTGTTGAAAGTTTAGCTTAAATAAAAGAAAGCTACATAGGGAGCCTTGACCCAAACTAACTAAGGAGACTATTATTTTCAGTCCCAACAATGAACTAAATTACGTACTATTTACATATATTTTTATTAAACTCTAATTATTTTAAAAAAATTGAAACAAAAACCAAAAGTTGGATAAAGGCTCTCTCGTTTCTCTTATATGAGTTTTTTTACTTCCTTTTACGTAGTAAAGGAAGTATTGTGATCGCGAAAAAAATTTCCTCAAATTTTGGTCTAAATTTTGATTTTGCTCAAACCTGAATGAATGTTGAGTCGTTTTTTCGACCTGTCAGAACGTGCATATGTACCTGCAACATATAACCAGCCGAAAAATCCTTTTCAACCACCCCCGAGTTAATTACAACGACTTTCTCGTGACGTCTGTATGTACGCACGTATGTGCGTATGTATGTGTGTCGCATAACTCAAAAATTATATGCCGTAGAAGCTTCTAGTTTGGTATGTAGGCTCTGAGGGGGGTCTAGTTGTGCACCTCCCCTTGTGGTTGCATTGGAATGTTTCCAATGGGGGGGGGGGTTTACCCCTTTTTTCGGGTAAATCAGTGTTAATTTCAATGCAGATGAATTAGCACGACCACTTCACCGGCACGTTCACCTCAGTACCTTGTGATACACAACATTTTTTGTTTTATTATCAGGCGCAAAAACAAACAACGTAGATGGTCTTCCGGCCCGTGAACATGCCACATATAATTGACCATGGGAAAAACAGTGATGTTCTAGATTCAAACCACAAACTTTTAAGGATTGGCCTTGTGATTTGTCATGACAAATGCAAGACGCAACGGAAATTTAAGTCTTTTAAATTCAAACGGCATATCGGTTGGGATCATCGGAATCCTCGGAATGAGCAATCTTTTTGACAGCAGAGCAGACAGAATGAGCAATCTTATCACATATAAATTTCAAGAGAAGTAACGCGTTTGTGTATAATTTATTTCACAAAAGAGTCAAATAGCACTCAACTCATAGCTAACTTACAACCTGTTTACGGCACTCAGGAAGCTGCTAGAACGTGTGATTTATGTCGCTCAGCCATGGAGGTGTCAAAAAAGGCTTCGTAAAAAGGCGAGACAATAAGACATTTTTTCTATTTATGTAACTGACACACATAAATTATAGCCTATGTCCGTCTCCTGGCTCTAAGCTACCTACCCACCAATTTTTAGCCATATCGGTACATCCGTTCTTGAGTTATAAATAGTGTAACTAACACGACTTTCTTTTATACAGGGTGTCCACTCCAATCGTGGACCAATAGCTAATTTCTAAACCGTTAGAGATAAGCATATAGTTTATTTAAGAAAAAATCTCCAAATTACGAAAGGAATTTTGGGTCTATTCAATGTTTTTCAAAAAATCAAATTTTGAAAGAGTTACGAAATTTAAATTTTTATACAGCCCCCCAGTCCTATCAATCATATTTAGTAAAACATTCTTGACACTGTAACGTTTAAAACTAAAAAAAATCACTCTTCTACGACAAAAATTGACCGAGTTATGACGTTTTGAAAAATCAAGATTTTGCATTGTTTCATGACGTCATCGAGAGATCGCTTTAGGGACCGTATGCGAAATCCTTCAAAATCTTGATTTTTCAAAACGTCATAACTCGGTCAATTTTTGTCGTAGAAGAGTGATTTTTTTTTTAGTTTTAAACGTTACAGTGTCAAGAATGCTTTACTAAATATGATTGATAGGACTGGGGGGCTGTATAAAAATTTAAATTTCGTAACTCTTTCAAAATTTGATTTTTTGAAAAACATTGAATAGACCCAAAATTCCTTTCGTAATTTGGAGATTTTTTCCTAAATAAACTATATGCTTATCTCTAACGGTTTAGAAATTAGCTATTGGTCCACGATTGGAGTGGACACCCTGTATATGAATCGTTTATTTCGAAAAGGTAACATCTCTATTTTGATCTCCTCTGTCTCTTTAGAAAATTAAACAGCGCACGGTTATATTTTTAAATGTCATAATCAATGATTATTTGGTAAATTATTACAGTAATTGTGTACTTAACTAAAGGCATTTTTTCATTGATTATGACCTTCAAAAATATAACCGTGCGCTGTTTAATTTTCTAAAGAGACAGAGGAGATCAAAATAGAGATGTTACCTTTTCGAAATAAACGATTCATATGTAGATATAATATATAAAGAAAGTTTCGTGATGACCACAACGTACTAGTTATTTGTTAGGGCGTTTTTGTTTCTATACATTCAAAAAATGTTGTCGATTATTAAAATTGATCCAAAACCGTAAACTCATAAGTTGCTTCTACGCTTCAAATAAAAGCTACTTTTAATCCATAAAATTTCAGGCTCTCAGGGGTTAACAAAGGTTACTCAAAGGTTAACATTTTAGTTATGAAAATATACAAATACTTTCCTGATTGCTGAAACAAAAAAGGAAAAAAAATCTGTAATTACTAAGAAAACAGTATAGATTTAAGAACTATTTTTCTAAATTAATTTTGAGACATTCACCAAACAAGCAACGCATTTTTATTTGCTCAAGTGCTGTAACATGTTACTGCTATTTCTGTATACCCTATAATAGAACAAGCTAAGTTGATGTAATTTCCCTCTTAGAATACTAACTTTAAGGCTTGCAAATGTTTACAAATGTCAAAAAAGTGTTTAGTTAGGCTTTAAAACAAATACGACTTTAAGCATTTCTTTCGTAATGACTGGTATAAACAGTATTTTTTAAAGTTTATTTAAGAAGATAAATACTATTTCTTATGTAAATAAAAAAATGAAGCAGGTAACGTTTCATAGGAAAATTAAAAGAAATTCTGCGATATGTTAGAATTGGTTTCTATGTTACGACAAAAGAAAATTAGGAAAAAAAAAACATCGTACTTCAAGGTGACAGATTAAAAAGAACTGATAAAAAATTGTTACACAGGCACATTTCGTATTTTATTTTCGGGTTTTTTAATGTAGATTTAATCGGACCAATGATTATCTTCAAAGTTACTGTTAATGAGGGGATTATGACAAAAAGATAACAACTTACATTTCATTTTTCTAAGCTTTAAATTAATCTGTGAGCAAGGTTAAATCTTGTAATTTTCACTTTTCTGAAGAACGAATATTTTATTAAGTGATGGCAAAATAACTGAAGTTTGAATAAGTTTAATGTAGTGAAATATTTTAGCAGTCATTTGCTATATACAAATAAAAGACAAAGATTTGCTTTTATTTTAAAATACACTCCGAACAGATTGCTGATCAGTAAAAATAGTATCACAATAAAAAAAAAAGTAAAGAAAGAAAGAAATAATAATTCTAAATAAAAAAAATGTATGAAATACTCTATTTTAAACCCATTTCTTTTTAAATATTACAATATAGGCACAAAAGGTGTTGATTGATTGATTGAGAGAGGGAGAGAGAGAGAGAGAGAGAGACTTGTGGTGTTAAGTTGACTGTCATGGTTCCCCTTAACATTTTTAGCTACCGAACCAGCTTCCTCTTTTTTGCTGAAGAACCCGTTTAAAATCTTATAAAATTGAATACAAAACGAATCAATACCTTTTTTGGAATATGTTTCTGTAATATCAAACTTAATGCTCTCTATGCTTAAAATACACGTTACATAAGATTTGTTGCCCAAATTCATTTCAGAAATTTCACAAGTAAACATTTGATATTTTTAGTCACCGTCAGTAAGAGCAACTTTCTCATTTTTACAGTAATTATGCAACATCTAAATTTAACGAAATTATATACAAAAATATATACATTTGATACAAAAACGAGCTTTATTAAAGTGCAGACAAAACATAGGTTTCATTTAATAAATGTTACGTGATATTTTTCAAACACTGACTTTTTACTAAATACTAAAGGTACAATTTTAAAAGAAATATTTGATTATAAAGAATGTAATTTTCGGTAAACAGAAAAATTATATCAAACACACCACTACTGTACATTTTAATCATTCATCTATGTAAAAATCCTTAACCTTATCACTTAACGCCAAGAAATTTATAACAAGTGAACAATTTACAAGATTTTTCAGAAACTAAAAGATTTTTCATCATTAAACTTTTAACAGTTATTCCTGTCGTTTATCCAACAACGTGGAAACCACTCTCCGCTATTATTCTCCAGGAGAATTAGTTTTCTGCTGTTAGCTGAGTAGTAATTGCCATCGTTAGATCTAAGGCAGAACTCTGCTTCAATCGATGCACTTACGGTGCGAGGTATAAAAGAATGGCCGCAATCTCAGTGCTAGCGTTTCAATTATTTTGACAGCATCAACACAATATCTTGCTCTGTAAACTGAAAGATTTTTAGCAGCTCAAAATATCAATAAAGCAATATTTATAGCGGCAAAGTAATTGTTGTTGAAGAAAAATATTAGGAGGAATAAAATGGACAAATAAAGCTGTCGCGATGAGCAATTAGACTTC
>JAXGGA010008997.1:0-53740 GCA_038373865.1 Uloborus plumipes
GGAAAGGAAACTGCCCCCATCGCCCCTCCCTTGTATCCATTCATGCGGTAATACAGTACAGTACAGTACTGATAGACATTGAACTAAATATCCAGTCAGACTTAATTATAGACTGAAAACTCGTCATGCAAATATATACCGCACATTTAAAAATTTGGAAGTGTGAGCCTGTAGAGACTTCTCGAATGAAAGACAACGGGACGTTCTTTTTAAAATATCGGGGGACATTAGTGAATCGCTCTCGCAGTATACCGAGACGTGGTGTAACGGATTCTACTATATTTAGATCTGTAATAGGAGAAAGTAATGCATTCAAAAATTTGTCCCATGACGGTTGTTCTCCCTTTGAAAGAAAGGGTGAAACCAGGAGCGCCCCGAAGGGAGGTCATGGGAGGTCACTGGGACCTCCCAAAAATTGCCATCATTCGGTAAATTCGGACGGACGATTCGGTAAATTCAGGGATAGTATTTCATTCACGAGCAATATTTATGATCTCATGCAGTCAATATGTTTTAATCTGTATATATGTGTATAGCAATAATTTATAAATTATCCAATTAACCGTTTTGACGATCCAAAATAAACTCCTGTTGTTATTTATCCAAGCTCAAGTATTTATGAATCATCTGAAAAAAAGATTGAAAATGCGCAATTTTTTTTCTAGTCATACGTATATTGTCTTATTCTCGTAAAGTAACGGCATAAGGTATGTGTGTATGCTTTATCATTCGGCACATTTCGGAATTTCGTTCGGCAAATTTAAAATTCGCCCCCTCCCAAAAATTTAAGTTCAGGGCTCCCCTGGGTGAAACATCCATTCTTCAATGAATAGAAAAAATTACGTGTTTTGATTTAAGAATTATAAAATGAATAATAAGAATATAATTTTGATCGAAAAAAATATATAAAACAGTGGAACTCAAATAGCCACTCAATTAGTTTTCAGCCATCTTGCCCAAAACAATGTAGAAGATTAAGAGTTCTGTTTTAAAGAGTATCCTAAAAGGTTCTGACATTTTATATCTGCCAACATCTATTTTGTGGTGCAGCAAAAGAAGAGGTTTCCCTATGTTTTCATGACCAATATAGCAGGCAAAACTTAACAATTGAACTTTGCAGCTAATAAGTAGAAAATATTAATTGTCCAACAAGACAACAGATTAATGTAAAATGATTTTTCACTTTCTTCATTGCTAAAGCTCACACACTGTAAAAAATTTGGGTATCCATAAAAGCGGTGGCAGCATTCTGCATCCAAAGCTGCCCCCAAGGCAACGTGGTAACGTAATTGATAAAAATGGTATAACGTTATGAGTGATGCGTAACGTTACAAAAGTTTTATCAATTAAGTTACTCCATTGCATTGGAGGCAGCTATGCTTTCACTGCTTTTACGCGTAACATCACCGCTTTTACAGTAAGGTTACACAATTGTTTTACAGTACATACGAGTTGGATGAGAATGCTAGTTTATTTTGTTTGCAGCTGAGTTAGTTGACTCAAGTTTATTTACCAGTTTTATTCAGGAACAACATTTTGCTTCTCAATTTGAGTTAAAGCCTCCACTCCCCCCCCCCTCAAAAGAAAAGTTTTCCACTACATTATTACAGAGTTACACATGCAGAGAGATATGCTCAGACGATGCACTTTATTCTTTAAAAGGAGTAAATTTCCTCTAAAATTCGGAAATGTTCAGGAAATTTTTTTCAAATTTTTAGTATATTATTGATGCATAAAAGTTAAAAACTTTCATTTAATTTTTAAAAAATGCTGATTTGGAATACCATGATTTACCAGGGAAGCGAAAAAGCCAGAAATGAAAGGAATTTTACAACACTTAGGGAAAATGCGAGAGAATTTTCAATAAAATTTCAAGCAATCCATAACTTGGGATTTTAGTCTTTGAGATTAAAAATTACTGCTGTTTATGTTTCCGAAATTCTTTCGATTCAAAAATATATTTGTATCATCCACCAAAGAAATCGATAATGTACTTAAGGAGGTACTTTATAAATATTTTTATTTATTAATAAACATTTTCTAAGCCTCTCCTTAAAATTACACACATGCCGATAGCTACTTCTTTGCTCGTAAGTAGTTATTAGCTATGTTTAAACATTTGAATTTGAATAATACTGAAACACCCTATATCATCTATTTCAATTTAATGACATAGGTCTCTAGTTAAGTACTAAGAAATTTATCGTTTTGGTGGAATATTAATGAAATTCCGAGTTCAGGAGAAAAAAAAAGAATTTGAAGAGTAAATCCCTTATTCATCGACACTTACGTATGCCAATAAAAGAATAACTAAGAGTGCTCAGTTAATCATTATATGAACACATTTTATGCAATATAGTTTAGAATTGCTCCATAAGTTATAATTATTGAAAAGTAAAATGCAACAAGGCTTTTGTTGTTCTAGTGAATAGCTAGTGATTTATACGTATACATTGACAGTTCAAATATTGTTTTAAATGCATTCGTAATGCAATTTAGTTATTTTTTCAAGATTTATAAATACAGGAGTAGTTCACTTTGGATTCGGTAATGTGTCCGGTGCTGTAGAAAAAATGATTTTAATTTATATTGTTCAGCTTCAATTTTTTTTTCGAAATTAGCATTTTGAAAGAAGGAATATTGAATTAAAAACAAATCAACCTTTTTAATAAAAATGGTTTAAATCAAAATTTTATGTAAAAGAAGCAGATAGCTTGACCTCTACGGAGGCGGAATAAAAATGATTATGCCGCGCTTCTAAATATTTGATACAAACGGAAAAGACAACCTGATACGCATTGGACCGGAACCAAAGTTTGATTATGCTGCACGACAAAAAAATAAATAAAGAAATAAATAAACAAATAAAATATAAATATCAATAATAATAATAAAAAAAAAGATCAAAATAAATAAATTTATAAACCTACAAAATACTTCTGGCACCATTCTTGTGCTTTTTTCTGATTTTACTTTAAGCATTAAATTCAAATATGACCACCGTTTTCCTTTGGAAATGGCAGCATATTTTTTTTTCTCCAAAACTTTCATAATCATTGTTTTTATTTGGAGGAGAAGGTAGCAATATATGAACTATTAATATTCTTCTAAAGGACTTGCGAGGGGAAAAGTTCAAAAGCATGAACATGTGAGCAAGTTTGGAGACTCATATGGGTATTCCTCCCTAAAATATCTTTAAAAACCCGTCAAAAACAATCGTTTTTTAACAATTTTTTCACTTATTTTTCGGTGTAAAACCAAAGTAGCTTACTCCCTCCCATGAGCCCTATGTCCGAAAAAAGTTTCTCGCAGTGTTTTTTTTTTTTTTTTTTCATCTTGGAAACACCGCATATTTCATACGAGTTGCACTGCAGATCCATCAATAAAGATTCTTCACATATTATTTATATTCATTCTTCCCCAAGTGAAATTCACAAATATAGTACTGCCCCAATTATTTATCCTTATATCAAGACGCATTGAACAATGGGGTATCCAAAGAAATATAAATATACATGCTATATTACAAGTATACTTTCTTTAATTTTTAATCTTAATTACATTTCTGAATTTAACTTAAGCAAATGTAAATAATATGGAAAGTTTCTTCATTGAAGATGTGCGGTGCGACTCGTACCTAATATGTGGTGCTTCCAAGATTTAAAAAAAAAAAAAAAAAACTTTTTTTGCAATATGAAATGTTTTTTGGAAATGGGGCTCATAGGAGTGACTCCGGTACTTTAGCTTTACACTAAACAATAAGTAAAAAAAATCCGTAAAGAAAAAATATATAGTTTTTGATGATTTCAAAAGTAGTTTAGGGAGAGTACCCCCACGAGTTTCTCAACTTGCAACAAATATTCATGCCATGAACTTTCTCCTCCCCTCCAGAAGGATGTTAATAGATAATATAATACTTCCTGCTCCTTCAAATAAAAATAATGGCTATAAAACTGTCGAAAACTGAAACAAAAATCAGGTGCGCCCATTCCAAAATCGATCAAGGGGGTCATTTTACATAAGAATCAGCAAGAGTGGTGCTCGAAGCATTCTGATTTTTTTTTTTTTTGCCATGCAGTGTTATTTTTGTCTATGCCAGATTGCACATCCGTACATTGATGGGGCCCACTTCAGCTGTATGGAGCATATTTCAGCCGTAAATAAAATTTTTATATATAGAATATAGGAAGCAAGTCCAGTGATTTAAAGTTAGTTTCAACTTGCTTCACTTGTTCTGTATAAACAGGATAAGCATGCCATCGAACCGGAAAAGTAATGAAGTCCCGGAAGTGAAGAGTTCGTGGAGAATTATAACGAAAACCTTGTCTCTGTGGACTGTAAAGAACAGCAATTATCGTAATCGCTCAAAAAAAAAAAAAAAAAAAAAAAAAAAAAAAAAAAAAAAAAGAACAGCAAATGAAAATTAGTGGAAAAAAATTTCTAAGCTTTCAATACCCTAGTTATGATAAGGATATTGTTGTAAAAATATTAATGAATAAGTAAACAGAATAGTTTATTTCGTTTACTTATTCATTCATTTATTAAATCACGTACGTAATCTTGCGTAATCATATAATGATATTCTGCATCAGGTTATTTTATGTTTCAATTCATCTCTCATTTGCGTGTTGTCTCATAACATTCAATTTTATCTCACTCTCATACTCTCAGGGGGAAAAAAAAACTTGCACGTATTGCTTTACTTTTATCTTAACAACTAGCGGTACCCGCACGGCTTTGCCCGTGGTATAAAATTAAAAGTTCATTTGTAAAAAAATGATATAGCAGAAAAAAATACTCTATTTTAGTTATAATTCAACTATAATTCCTTCAAAGTATGATATAAAAATTTGGTATGGACCCTACACTACTTCCTTTTACGTGTAAATTTCTTAGTAGATGCCTTAAGTGCTAAAACAGTGCTTGAAGTGAGTAAGATAACAATTCAAACATTTGCATCCCTAGTTTGCCACGAAACAATGCAAAAAAATGTTTTACAATGATTAATCTCCTAAATATCGCCGATTTTAACATCATTCAGTAGATTTTTCGCAAAATATCGCCAATAGCGCCAAATTGAACCCAAAAAATTTTTTTTTTCGCTAAATTGATTGCCAACTTGGCGATATGTCGCCAAATTGGCGTCAAACACTTGGTGACCAAAAGCTTGGCGAGATATCGCCAAGTGGTCGCGCCAATTCATATCACTTTGGTCTGCATTGAAAGCCCTGATTACCCCATAAAAGGGGTAAATCACCCCCTTGGGGACATTCGAATGCAACCCCAAAGATAGGTGCACAAAAATAAGCCAAAAGAAAAAATAAGAAAAATTTTGTTGCTCACAGAAACCAACAGAAATCTTACCAAAGTTTAAAAGAAGAAGAAAGTTTTCTTTCCTAACTTCAAAAACAAAATAATACATTTTCCGAAATGACATACTTTAGAAAGAACGTTGCAATATCGCAATAAGATAGAAGTAAATATACTGAAATAGAATTGAATGCCAAATTGTAAAAAAGTCGCCAAAAAAATAATTTTTAATATTGTCTTTCATTATTTATTAAATGCAATTATTGCTGCAAATTACAGTCCAACAATAAATAATCACATTGCAAAAGTATATTTGGAGCAATTTTTTCTTTTAAACTCAACTGATCCTAAAAATTTTAAGTATTAGTCATAGAAATTTCGTGCATTATTCTTCACAATGATAATAAAAACAATAAACATCGACAAAGATCAACCAGCAAACGATAAATTAAAAGCTAAATTCGTTCACTCAAGCCATTTGCTGCAATTTATATTGAAATAAATTAATAATGAAGTAAAATATGTTTTGCAGACGATAAATTTAGAATGGTATCCTGTATTTTAAGGAAAGGACTCGATTTCTCATTTGATTGACAGGTGCCATCTTATCACGGTTTTTAATATTTCATTTGACTAATTTTAATAAGGCTTGGAGTTTGGATTGTTACAAAAACAAATACATTTTTAAAATTATTAAGGGAAAAAGAACGAAATAAAAACGTAACCATGGTAACAACATGAAAAGTTGATTTCCGTTGATAAAATAATTCATTTCATCTCTATTTTCAAACAAATTTTATTCGCGAGCAAAGCCATTTTAGAATCGTTTGGCTTGCTTTACTGAAGGTAAGCCTTGAATTTCGGGATTCTAAAAACAATTGTTACAGCTCTCCTGATGATCGTAGAAACTTCGAAAAAACGTCATTTTGTGCAGAAAATTTCAAGCTTTCGAATGACATAAGACTTGAAAATGTGTATAAAATATTTCTTCCCTATTTTATCGAATTTCCGCTAAGAATTCGAATAGAAAAAGAACGAAATGGAATTTTCGAAAAATCGCTTCGAGGTGCAAAACTACATGCTACAAACTAATTTTGTACCAAGTGGCATGAAAATCGATCGAACGGTTTTGGCGCTACGCGCGTAACAGACAGACAGAAGGAAAGACAGAAGGAAAGACAGAGAGACAAACTTTCAGCTTTATTATTAGTAGAGATGAAACAAAAGCAACCAAACAAAAAGACTCAACTCTAGCACATTCTAACTATCTGCTGTTTATGAGAAAGAGCTTGCAAAATGTTTGTGAGAAAATAATACATTGAAGCTTTACAAAACCCAGGGGAAAAGCAGACTACATCACGGCATAAAAATCAAGGGAGAGGGGGAAAGAAGTAGACTTTTTACATCAATAACTAAACTTCGGGAAAATTCTCCAAACGGGGAAAATTCTCCAAATGAGGAAAAGCTCCGGGAAAGAAAAGGATTTCTGTGAGGTTTTATGAAAATTAAAATTAAAAGTGCATTTGAAATTTTATCAATTCAGAAACAATACTCCAAATTTTCTGCTTTTGTTGATGAACATAATTTTTGCTCTCTATCAATAAAATATTCTGAGAGCTCGTTTAATATAAAAAAATATGTATATATAAATCCATGTGTGAAGATGATCTTAGTTAATACCAAATCAGATCAAGTGTCACAGAGGAGATTATTAATTACAGATAAAGTAAGATTTTTAATAGGAAAGAATGCAACCTGAAAGTCGAACTTTTTGAGAATTTTAGCCACTTGTTGACTGGTATTTAGAAAGAATGGTAGAAATAATATATATAATACAGATGAATAATAATTATACTATCTTAATATATAAAAATTACGTGTCCCTGTGTTTGTGGCCAATGGACTCCTCAATTACTGAACCGATTGTAACCAAATTTTGCACGCAGTTTCAGTTTGGTCCAACTTAAATGATAGGATAGTTTATATCTCAATTTAGGACCGCAATGTATTTTTAACTGCAAATTATGTATTTAGCTACCAGCTTTTCTGTGTTCTTGGCTAAGCCTTTTTACTAAGCCTTTTTTGACACCTCCATGGCTGAGCGACATAAAGCACACGTTCTGGCAGTTTCTGGAGCGCAGTAAACAAGTAATAATCTTTCTTATAATATATAAAAATTACGTGTCCCTGTGTTTGTGTCCAATGAACTCCTCAGCTACTGAACCGCTGTTAACCAAAATTTGCACGCAGTTTCAGTTTGGTCCAACTTAAATGATAGGATAGTTTTTATCTCAATTTAGGACCGCAATATATTTTTTATTGCAAATTATCTATTTAGCTGCCAGATTTTCTGTATTCTTGGCTAAAATTCTTTAAACATACCCGGAATGCCACCACATAATCTGCGGTTAAAGATTGGTTTACCAATAGTTCTTCTACGTAATTTAAATCCACCGAGATTATGCAACGCGTTATGGTACGCGTTTAGTTATCAAAAAAATCACCGGGAACATTATTGAGGCAATCATTTTGACTGGCAAGTTTAAAGATGAAGTAGTTCTGTTGCCATGTATCCCAATGACACCGTCAGAATCTTCAATACCCTTCAAAAGGCTACAGTTTCCCGTTCGTTTGGCTTTAGCCATGTCCATTAATAAGTCCCAAGGACAAACAATGTCAATTTGCGGTTTGTATTTAGAAAATCCATGTTTTTCCCATGGGCAACTATAGGTCGCTTGCTCCCGTGTGGGAAAACCGTCCAATCTATGTTTGTTTACAAGAGACAGATTAACAAAGAATATTGTGCACCGATTAGTGTTGAGTTAAACTGAAATTAAAAATGCTTATATTTCAAAAAATAACCAAATAATATTGGTTAATTATCTACCCTACCTACATTATTAAAAAATAAAATGTTAAATTAAATAAAATGTTATAATAGCAATTAGCAAATTTTAATTTAACTCAATTGTTACAAGCTTGAATATAACATTTCTAAGTACTAAAATGCTACATTTTTTGTTGATTTTTTGTTTCTAGCAAACTTTTGTTGTTGAAATTTTTGTTCAATTGTTTTCATATTTTGATCTCAAATTCATATTTATATAAAGTTGATCTCTATTACGGTAATAAATTTTTTCGTTTCTATTGAAACATTATAGTTTAACCCATACCTTAGCCACAGCAACGCGTGGCCGAGTCAGCTAGTTGAATATAATTACAAGCTAATGAAACAGTTAAAGCAATTTTAAGTACTACACATTCTATTTGTAAAACATTCACTTACGCAATTGACGCAACTAATTTCCAAGGAAAAATTATATAGTTCATTCAAATCAAAACTTAACAAACTAATCATCGCCTATATACCGATTTTGTTACATCAGCTAGCTCTATGAGTTGGTTTAAGCTTCAAATTAGTTCAATTATATCTTTTTAAAAATTAAAACAACCTATCTCCAGTCAAAATTCATTTTGAGATTGCAAACTTTTTTGCTTTATAAGAAACAAAAAAGTTTCAAATTTAATCATTCTTCAAACAAAATAAACGTATTGATATCAAAATTTATTTATTTATTTATTTATTTATTTAAAGTATTGCGCACAACAGACGAATCCAGTAACAGTGGCAAGTAAAACAAGAACAATTAAAACAATTTATACATTCAAAATATTGAAAAATATAGACTTACAATAATTAAAAGACTTAAATATGTCTAAAAATATCTGAAACAAGACAAGGAATTAAAATTTCGTAAAATTTTAAAAGACAACAAATGAATTAAAACAAATTACACATTTAAAATATTAAAACAAATAGACTTAAAATTATTAAAAGACATATTAAAAATATCCAAAACGCGACAATGAGAGTTAAAAAGTTTGTAAAATTTAAAAAGACAAAAATTATCAACATAATTAAACTTTGTAAAAATATTTTTAAAACACAGATGACTCCTAAGAGTTCTATTTGGAACAGCAAAATGGATGGAATTAATAATATCTGAGCAGTCAATAAGATTGTTAAGGGCTTTATAAAAAAAAAAGAAGACACAAAAGTTCACGACGTGACTTAAGGTTTGGAACATGATAAATATTGCATAAATTAGAGTATGAATACGTCAAAAAATCATGGTTATGGGTTCTGTAACACAGATAAAAAATAAATTTGGATTGAATTTGCTCAATAATTTTAATTTTGTTATTATAATAAGGATCCCAAATAAGACTACAATACTCCAGTTTGGAGCGCACAAGGCAAAAATAAAGCGCTTTAATTGCTTGCTCATTAGAAAAATCTTTAGTCTTACGTTTAAGAAAACCAAGAACCCTATAAGCATTAGAAACGATGTTGTTAATATGTACTGTAAAATCAAGCTTAGTACTAAAAGTGACCCCCAGATCCTTAATAAAGTCAAGACGCGACAAACACTGTTTATTAATTTTATACGAATGAATGAATGGCTCAGATCTACGACTATAACTCATAACATTGCATTTACTAATGTTCAAAAAAAGCTTATTTTGAATGCACCACTGGTGCAAATTATCCAAATCGATTTGTAAAAGAGTAACATCTGCGGTAGTACGAATGTCTCTGAAAAGTTTCAAATCATCGGCAAAAAGAAGGTAATCACAATGTTGAAAAGTATCACAAATATCGTTAATGAATAAAATAAAAAGCAAAGGTCCTAAATTAGAGCCTTGCGGCACGCCAGAAGTATTAGTAAAATCATCAGAAATAGCACCATTAATATAAACACATAACATACGACAACTTAAATATGAAAAAAACCAGTCAGTAAGATTAATGTGAAAGCCAATGTAGTTCAATTTCCGCAAAAGAATACCGAAGTCAACCACATCAAACGCTTTTGCAAAATCAGTATAAACAACATCAAGTTGACCACTACTTTCAAATGACGAAATTATTTTATTATTTAAACAAAACAAATTGGTACTCGTAGAACGTCTGGGGAAAAAACCATGCTGAGCAGGTGAGATTAAATTTTTAACTTGATAAAAGAGCTTTTTATATATAATTGTTTCAAAAACTTTAGAAAAAGGGCTCAAAATAGCAATAGGGCGATAATTTCTGCAATCATTTTTATTCCCTGCCTTAAAAACAGGAATAATTTTTGTATGCTTCCAAGCATCAGGGAAATTGTTTGTCTTTAAAGAAAGGTTAAACAAAATAAGAAGAGGATAGATTAGCCCATCAGCACAACCTTTAACAATAAAAGAAGGCACATTATCAACCCCAACGGTTGAAGAGGACTTTAAAGCACCAATGGCAAATATCACATCATCATAAGTAATCTTATCAATCTTAATTAGGTCACAGACATTATTGTCATAAATACTCAAATTCCTGTCATAACTAGAACTAGTTTGATAAACAGAACTAAAATAGTTAGCGAATGCCCCAGCAATATCTCGATCATTATCAAAGCACATATTGTTGTAAAACATTTTGTTAGGCGGGGAGTAATTTTTATGAAAATAGGACCAAAACTTCTTAGGATCAGAAATAAGATTATTTTCTGTTATACGCAAATATTTACTGTAATCATCCTTAATGCTGCTCTTAAGAATAGATCTGAGAGTTCTGAATTCACTAAGCACATTGGGATCGTCGCTTCTTAAAGCCAAATTGCGAACTTTTTTCTTATGCTTTATCAACCTCTTGGTTTCAGTAGAGTACCAGAAAGGAAATTTCCTGTTATTAATTTTCATGGGAATGGTTTCACTAAAAACATTGAATAAAATATTATAAAACCCAGAGACTGCCAAATTAACATCATTAAAAGTAATTAAAAAGTTCCAGTCAATTTCAGAAAACATACAAAACATTTAAAAAATCAGCTCTCTTAAAGTCATAACTAGTATTTTTAGCACAACATTTTCTATAACGCTCAAGCATAAATTTAACATCAATTACAAGAGCCGGATGATGGAGATCTTCTGAGACAAGAGGAATATCACAACGATCAACAGAAATATCACAATACTGAATATTAGATAAAATTAAGTCGATTAAGAATGAAATGAAAGATCTATGTCACTATAATCATCTGCACAATACCCCTTTTTAGGCTAAAAGCAGGCCTGTCATTTAAAGTTTTTATAGGGGAGGGGGGGGGGGGGACAAGGGTGCAAACACAATGCAATTTCGTCGAAAAACAACAAAAACCACGCCCACTTATACGTAAATGCATTGATTTCTTAAAGTCGGGGGGGGGGGGCAATTAACACCCCGCCCTCCTAAATGACGGGCCGGACTAAAAGTTAAGCATATATTATGAATATCTGCAATTTTATTGAGTTTCTGATGAAAACCTTTTATTCCTGGCGTCATTTCTTTGTTTCTAAATAAGGTTTATATTTTCCAGATTATTTTTCCGGTAGGCACTAATGCTAAAAAAAATTCACCTGACAAAAGTAGCCTTAAAGTAATTAAAGAGAAGCCTCCTTTTTGTAGAAGTTTTAGGTAAAATGGTCGTTAAAATAAAGTTTGCCTGAAACCAATCCATTGATTAGAAATTAGATCATAATTTATGCAGGTTTCAATTTTCTTCGCAATCTCATGTTAAGCTCTCCTTTATCGTTAAAAATTAAACGAAACATTTCGACCAAAAAAGGATTTAAAGAAGGTGTCACTGAAGATTTTTCTAAGAGAAGATCTGATCTTTCAAAAACTTACAATGGGTAATAGACAAAAGTTTTCCCCATCACATAAGTATACTTTTAAGTTAATTTTTAATAATTCTTTTAAGTGATTAATTGTTTTCGTTGACTAGTTTTTGGTATTATTTTTTCGAAACATAAGCCTCTTTTCATATTCTTTCTTTTAGTGATATTTGTACGGTATACTAAAAGTTCTGCTCTTATTTTTTTAATCTTTTTTCTAAACTTTTCTAAAATTAATTTTTATCTTTCCCTATTGAAAAATTAGGCTAAAACAATTAAACATACTACAGAGAATTATAATTTTTTGAAATTTGAAAGCTATTGCAAAGAAATGAAAAATAAATTACTTGTGAAAACATTAAGAAAAGTATGTAATAACATAATGAAAGACAATTATTTATTTTCTTCATTATCTCCTTTTACATATCCTATATTTGCTTCATTACTTACAGTATTTACTCCATTATTTACTCTTCTACAAAAACTTACGCATCTTTTCAGTAACATATAGCAAAAGTTGTTTGCTGTGAATGCTTTCCTTCCTTTTCCTTACTTTATTTTACAAGAAGTTATTTTACAAAAAGTAACATCAAATTTGTCGGATGAAAATATCTTTTCATCCATCCATGCATCCTAGCTCAAAAGCTCGGTCTGATAATCAGATATTGTTAGAACTAAATCCGACTACTGTGGAAATATGAGTAACAAATGATTGACGTTTCTTTACGGAGTCTAGCCTAATGTTAGAACTGATTCTTCTGGCTGGCACTGTAAAAAATTGATGTTGTTTTTACAGTATTATACAGCCAATTTTATAGTAACAAAGTGTAAAAATTGCTAATTATACAGTAATAAACTAAAATTGCTAATTTTACACTAATAAACTGGAAAATTGCTGCTTTAAAGTAATGAACTGCAAAATTGCTCATTTTACAGTTTATTACTATGCATTTTACAGTTATAAACTGGAACCTCTGGTGCCAGTATTATATTGTTGTTTTTTACAGTATAATACAGCTAATTTTGTATTAATAAACTAAAATTGCTGCTTTAAAGTAACATACTAAAATTGTTAGTTTTACAGTCTATTACTGTACATTTTACAGGTTTAAACTGGAACCTCTGTTGCCAGTATTATACTGTAAAAACAACGGTTTATTTTCTGCAGTGTATTATTAAACTGTTCAAAGTCAAACATTTTTTCCTTTTTTATTCAAAGCATGAAAGTAGTACCGAGGTGTCTTAGCGGAAGTATTTCGAACAATAATAGAATTTGTATTTGAATGCAGCAGATCCTTAGTAGTAGAAGCTATTAAGACATGCGGAGGAGCATAAATACCGAAACAAATTCCCCGCATTTCAAAAGTCTACTTTCAAAATTCTAATATTATAATTCGTTTCTTTATTTGCCTTGTTATTATGATTATTTATGTTTAATGATAGTTTATGAGAAATAGATGGATTTTATGTCCTTATTTACTTGATCATTTTATTCCGTATCTTTTATTCAGTTATTATTTGTACTTTTATTATTTTATTTATTATCATTTTTTTTGGTTTCTATGTATGATCACTATAACCATAGCTACTGTCTAACATTTTTTCGCAAGACCTCTGTCGAATCTGCGCACGCGCCAAGTCTGTTCTGACTGTCTCGAAATAGGGAGGGGGGGGGGGAATGCAACGAGGAAGTAGCAAGCAAATAAAAACTGAAGGCATCGGGAAGTGCGCATCCTAAACCTATCTCCCCTTTTTTCAAATGGAAGCGTTCGTGGCTGCCAGGCGCACAATACGCAAACAGACAGTATCACTTTCTTTCTTTCTTTTTCTTTTTTTTCTTTCTTTTTTTTTCGACTATCTTAAAGTGAAGCATGAGTAATACATGAATAAAAAGAGACAGATGTTTCAAAACTACTGAAGTGGTTTTTTTTCTTCTTTTTTTATCCAACAATTCGAGAGTTTCTTGACTGTTTAGCTGTTTCAACTTTCTGGCTATGTCACTCTTAGCTTTCTAGCAATGTGGTTCGTATACCTTTCTCTTTATCTGACCGCGCTAAAGAGAAGGCTCAAAAAAAAAAAAAAATGTATTTGACTTTTGCTCAAACGTTTTTCTTCTCTTCTCTTTTTAAAATCGAAAGCAGCAATTTTAAATCACAAGAAATTGGAACTTAAAAAGGATGGTAAAAAATATGAAACAATATGTTTACAAAATTCGTTAAAAAAGTGTTGAAGGGAAAATTCTCAAAATATCACAGTGTGCTTCAAACGGTAAATTCTTCCTGAAGAAAATTTTGTTTTCCTCAAAACATTTGTAACTTTTACGTGAATGCTATACAATTTAGTGATAGTTTGAAAGGTTGCTTTATTAGCTTTTTCTAAACTGGGAGTGAATCATTGCTACTATATATGGGAGAAAACGCTATGGGCAAATTTCAAGGTTTAAATTTGTGATTCTCTCGCAAATGGGAAGCTGAGGTCAAAATTAACACAGGTCAACTACAACAATCTGAATTTTTACGAAATATAGGTCACATAGTTGTTGAAAGCAGTAGAAGTTCCAAGAACTGCCTTTTAATTTAGCAGCAAGAATTCTATGATCTGGATTTAAAAGCGTATGCATACAATACGAGGCATTTGCCTTTGTCTTGCTTCCGAATAGTTAAAATCTAGAATGAAAAGCTTTTAGTGCAGTGCATTCGTTCCTGCACTTATTGTCCATAACTTGCCCAGAGTCACAGACAGTACAAATAGAGAGGAGATCATTCAAGACCATTTTGAAAAAAAAAACGGAGATTCAAACAATCGTGCTCAAATAGAAGTTAAAATAGCGCTACAGCCTGGAGGGCGAGGGAAATCTGGAATTGCGGGCTTTGAACTAGTGAGACACTTTAAATATTACTCGTGTTTGAGTTGCTTTTGGCTTACTACTGAAATTTTATTTCGCTGGATTATTTCACAGCCGGAATCACAGGTTTGCACTTCTAGATCAAAATTTTTACCGTAATTTTAAAACACAATATAGTGAAATTAAGTGTCATCTACATAAAGTATTCTTTTCATTAGGAGTCATTCAAAAAATAAATAAATAAATAAACTGGACAAACTTAATGTTAGCGTGGTAGTTAATTTCTTCAATTTTCCTAAAGCTTTCAGGATGTGTTAGTATTAATAAGATAAGAAAAGGGGAACTTTCTCCTCCTAAAATATGACTTGTTTGGTAAAGGGGTTGGGTTTGTTGATCAAAAATTTTACCGTAATTTTAAAACACAATATAGTGAAACTAAGTGTCATCTACATAAAGTATTCTTTTCATTAAGAGTCATTGAAAAAAATAAACTGGACAAACTTAGTGGGAGCGTGGTAGTTAATTTCTTCAATGTTCCTAAAGCTTTCAGGATGTGTTAGTATTAATAAGAGAAGAAAATGTAAACTTTTTCCTCCTAAAATATGACTTGTTTGTTGAAGGGGTTGGTTTGTTGAAAGGTGTTGAAGTTGAAGTTTATAGGATTACTTCATTCTGTCGATTGTTATGGAAAATATGACATTTCAGGCAATGATTTACGGGTCACAAAAGCAGGTTCAAAATCATGATCTGTAAACGTGTTGCGAAAAATAGAAAAATCTCAGTTTAACGAGAGCCATATTAATAGAACTTCAAAATAAAAAACAAAATGTACATTAAAAATAACTAAACTGACTTATTTTCATAATTTCGTTCTAAAATAAAGTAATAGTATTTAGACATATTTATAACACTTTTTTTGCGAATTTTATTTGTTCAATGGTGCAACAGCTTTTCACTTCAAAGGTTTCAAATCATGCGAAGTCAAGAATTAGAACATTTGTTTAAATAAGCTTTAGAAATTGAACGAATAGAGCTTATAAGCTAAATCTAGAAAATTCCTTTAAATATTAAACATTTACTTTGGATTATAGGAATAGAAGAATATCCCCAAAAACCATGCAACTTTATTTTCTCAAGTTTGGATTTATTAGGGGAAAAAATGCAAACCTTGCTGAAGCAATACTGTACATATAAAACAGTAACACTTCATTTATTTTGTTGCAATGAAGCAATACTAATGTTCTGTTATCTGTATTAGAAATACAACATATTTTAAAAACCAAATATTTGCAATATTCTTCTCCCCCTTTGCAGTATTTATAGATTATTTCAAAAGCGCTGTACTCTTGCAAAAGCTAAAACCACAAAACGTGTAACAGAAAATTGCCTTTTGAGGAAAATCAATTTAATACTTAATTTTTCGGCAACGTAATATCTTAATTGCATTTTCATCTTTCTGATGTTCACTTACAGCTCTCACATTCTGGCACTTTTTGCTGTTCTTCGGATTTCCCGAGAAAGGAAGGTATTTAGTGCTAGTTCTCAAAAATCTTTACCTTGGTGATGGAATAAATTGATTAGCCACTTTTACTCAATATGTGCGTAAAGGATGGAACGTTAAGAAATCATGTACTTCAGATCTCCCGAAGTAAGAGGTTTTAAAGCTAATTATAAACGTTTTTGCTCTTGCTAAGTAAATTAATTAGCCCTTTTAATTCAATGTTTTTGTGAAAAAAAATGAATTATTAAGAATGTATTAGAATAAATACAGCGTTAAAATATTAAGAATCAATACCTTTCATGTATTGTATCTACCCAAGTAGCACACCTCGTTTTTTAAAGGTTGTAAAATGGTTATTAACGTTGTAACAACCGCTTAAAAATGATTATAAAACGTTTAAAGGTTATTTGTGCTACCTGGGTACGTACTAGTAATAAAACTTGTTACAATTAATAACTAGCTTGTGCTTATGACAGATGTGACCATAAATGTACGTATTTATTTTGGCTGTAACTAACACCTGACGATTTTGTATACGTATATTTGGCTAAATATGCGGAGTAAGAAGTTGAGTAAGATAGCTTTAAGTAAGCTTAAGCAGTGGTTGGAAAAACTACATATTTTTCGTAGCGAACTACAACTACAACTACTTTCTTATAAATGTAGTTAACTACAGCTACAACTACTTTTTTTTAATGTAGCGAGCTACACTACTTTTGAAATGTAGTTGCTACTTCGCTACTTTTCAAAAAATAAATAAATAACAAGAATACACCGATTGAAGATCGACCGAAAAAATTCGAAAAGTGGTTTAGATTAAAAAATTACCTCATTCGAATATGGAATAAAAATAAGAATTGTCTTTGAATTTATTTGTTACTTTTCCTTTTTGTTCCTTTTTTTTTTTGCTAAAATTTATCCTTTTTAGATTTTTTTTGCAATTTTTACAAATGTTCGCAACAAGAAAAACCTTGTTTTTTTTCCATCGTTCTCTTTTTTTTTAAATTTTTTTACATTTATTCATTTATTTTTCTAATTTAAAAGTAGTTTTCAGAAATCGCTACAAACTACAATTTTTTTGTATCGCGCTACTCACTACTCTACTTTTTTTAAAAAGTAGTGCGCTACACTACAAACTACTAAAAAATGTAGCTACTACAGTAGTTTCGCTACTTGTAGCGCGCTACTTCCGACCACTGAGCTTAAGCTTACTTAAAGCTACTTTGCCTTTAGCTCAACCTTTAACCATTAGCTTAAAGTAATATATTGAAATGAGAGAAACAAAGAGGAGTCAACAGAACTCAGCACTGTGACCATAGGTCAGCTGCAATTAAGTACGTAAAGTAAGTGAACAATACTTGAAGCAAAATTCAGCAAGTACTTAATGAGAATGTTATGAATCTCCCAAGGTTCGGTTATATGTCGACATAGGTGTTCCTATAAGCAGACTTCCCAATTACTTAAGATGTTTGTAACATTTTCCTCATCAACAAGGCAATCCTTGCAAGTAGGGTCATAAAGGACCCCCTTTATTATATAGTAAGTTTTAGCCCAGTAAAAAGTCCAATTTTCTTCCTAATACTGTTTCTATTAAGTTATAAGAGCTCCTTTGCCTTACTACTGGGTCAAAACTGATGATTTTTTCTTGTCTCAAGTTTGACACTAAACGATTCAATGATGCCAAAAAAAGGAAAAAAAAAGATTTGATGATATAATAATGAATTAATGATTCCTATACATTGCCCTATAATTTCGACATGAACTTATAAAAATATATTATTTCCCGTAACGAAGCGAATTTATCGAAGAAAAGGAAGACACGCACAGATATATGCATATAAACGCATTGTTCATTCAGATTGCCAATGACATATTCCCGCAAATAAAGGCATAAAAAAAACACCAGGCTACAAGCAGCAAATAATCGCAATTGAAATGCACATAATAAAGCAACTGTTTCGACGAAATCGTTGGAAGCGTGGCAAAATTGTCGCTACGACATACCACGACCAAATAAAAAGATGATTATTTGTTTCTCGGTATGAACCACTTTACGAAATTTCTGCTTCTGAGGTGTGGAGTTTAATGCTGTTGAATTTCAAATGCAAGGCGTTCACTGATGAGTTTGATTTTCCAGATTTTTCGAAATAAATAATCTGCCGGAAGGGGGTGAAGGGGATGCATTTACACCCCCTGCCTTTTGCTAAAAAAATGTAATCATTTTCTTGTAAAAAAAATTCTTTTGCTAATTTTTTTAGTAATTTTCTTTTTGCTGTTTTATTAGAAAAAAAAAATTTTTGCTAATTTTTGCTGTTTATTTTTTTTAATCCGGGTGCATCCTCCCCCCCCCTCCCCAAATATGATTTTGTCGTCGTCCTTGTCTGCAATATCGTACTTTGCTGGTACTAGATAATTTTAAATCTGGAAATACTTTTGTGAAAGCGTAGCTCAATATTTCAAGTTTGAGATGAATGGCCTTAATTTTCTTTTCATAATTACTCCACTAGTAAATCAAGCCCTATTGTCTACCACCAGCACTAAATTCAAGTTCAATATGTTTATAATTTCAATACTTCAAGAATCAGAAGATGGTAAAATCTTCGAACTGAGTATATCATTATCAACATTTTGAAATTGTAGTTGCTTTGTATGTTTTCCAGATTTAACGCTTTCTTTGGATTAACGAATGGTGATAAATATGTGTATGAAAACAAGTTATCAATTAATTAGTAAATCTCTTGAAGAGTAATGTGTTTAATTATCCAATTACATCATTAGCATAATTTGTTTCAAAAAAAGTTATCTATTGAGAGCAAGAGACCTTAGGCATAAGTTCAAAATATGCAAGAAATGTTTTTGTAATCATTAAAAAAAATGTTTCTGAACCATATAAAGAACGAATTCAAACACTTAACTATTGTTGATCACTCGCAAATGAACCTATCTTATAGGAGAACGCAACTATTTCAAAGTTTTAAAACCATGCAGATAAAATGTAAAATTTTCTTCTCAAAGTGGCAGGTGGAAAAGAAGAAAAACTGCTAAGTACATTTAATTTCTTCTTTTTTGCACTTAAATCCCTCATGGTTATGAAACATTTTTTTTCTTTTTTTTCTTTTATGGCAATGATAAAAACATTCTTGGAGCCTTCAAACTGCTGTTTGCATTTACAAATCCATTTTGCCGGACAGGGGTTTCTTGAACCAAATCCGTTGCAAAAGCATTTAATGGCTTTTACTAGATGAATTAAATACCATTAGTCTGAATTAACTATAATAAACGTGAAGAAATGTAACCTCGAAAAAAAAGAAAACATCAGGTACTAGAAATGAGAAGGGACAAGAAGGATATTTTTGCTGTCCTCACTCAATTTTTTTTTGGAGGGGGGGGGGGGGGCAAAGACGAAACTACTCCTTGAACACCCTTAGAACAAGTGCTCGCTGCAAGTGATTTAGATTTGTAGAAAAAAAAAACAATTTGCAGTTAATAAATTAATTAATATACAATAGTTGAATATTCATGTCAAACAATATCAACGACGTGCATATACTCAAAAGTAAAAAACAGCTAATCAAAAAATTATAGATAAATAAACAAAAAAAATAAATTAATACTAAAAAAAATAATAATAAAGACAAAACGCCGGGCGCTAGACACGATTAATATAAAGAATCCCTAAACATTCTCCCACCCTCCGCCCCCTCATTTCTCTTTGATTTTAGCAGTCTCTGTGATCTTTTGGCAATGATTAAGATACCCTTTAAAGCTTTGAAGCAACTCTTTCCTGTAATTAAACTCTATTTGCTAAACCTTTGTTTGAATCATTAATGTAAATGAAATAGTCACACACACCCAGCTGCAGGGGTGCCCCCCCCCCCCAAACTCAATGGCGCGAATCCCCCCCCCCCCCAAAATTTTCACATCCCTCTTGTGCTTTTAATTTTTTTAGCCCTCTTTTTTATTTATTTTTTTAAATGTTATTTATTTATTTTTTAAAATTATAACTATTATTTTTTCATATATTAATTTTGTAAAACTTCGAATTATGAGCAGAATAGAATCGCTTTTTTTCCCTTCCAGACATTCCAAGCACACACACGCGCACATAAAACGTAAATATGTAAATAATAATAAAGAAATAAAAGAAATAATTTAAATTAAAAAAATAAATTTGTGAATAATTTTTATTAAAAAATCCATAAATTATTTAAATTAAAAAAATAAATCAATAAATAATTTAAATAAATAAATAAATTAGTTTAAAAAATCCCCCCCATTTCCGCCATTATCCTCCCCCCACCCCCTGTGGGCACCCCTGCCTAGCTGAATTTAGTTTTAACAATCCAATTGCACAAAAATAATGCTTGAATGTGGACAATAATCTGTTTCAAAACTTTGAAAAGTTCATCAGTTCAAGCATAACAAAGCAAGAGAGAAAAAATAAGAACTGAACAGATTTAAATAAGTAAAAGAAAGGGAAGAAAAGCTCATAATTAGAAATTAATAGAAAGACACCCCATAAACCGTTTCATTGATAATTGTTTTTTTTCCCCTTTCCTGTGTTTTTCTGGCACTTATTAAGAGACTCATTGAAGCCCTGGAACCTGGAACAGCAGTTAGTTGCAGTTAAACTCTATTTGCTGCACTACAATAATTATTCCTTTCGTAGACGGAACATCCGTCTTTCCATTCGGGTGCAGTTTAGACTTGGTAGGCATAGGTGGCGCTGTGTGTAAAAAATTAGCTGGTATAAAACAAAATGTCAAAAGAAACGAAAACGTTTTCTGTACTGAATTTTATGCAAAACAAATAGCATAAACAAAGCAGTGAACCAGTAGGCGAAAAGATGAAGGAAAAAAGTCATTCCTCAGAGACGGATGTTCCCCAAATCATTAAAAAAAAAGTTCCTTCCGAAGGAATAAATAAGCATTATTGCGAAAATATTTAGTTGCTTTTGATCAGTGATTTAAATGTCAAAAATCGAGATTATATCAAAATCGATGTTGGTCGCATGAAGCTTGAATACATAAACAAGTAAGGAAATAATGGATACCTTTCAACTGAAGAGAAGAACATAATAATACAACCTGAAAATGCAAATTTGTAGGAAACTGCAGACACGTGTTTCGGGGTAGCAGTGAACCTCATTTTCAGTGAAAAAAATGTGAGCATTGTTTTTTTTGCATTAAAAAAGAGGTTCCTTACAACCCTGAAACACGTGTCTAGTTTCTTGAAATTTTCGAAATTTTAACGTTGTATTATTATTTTTTATTTGTAGAAAAAAGTGTTTCAATGCTTCAAAAAATTCGTGTAAGCATAGTGAAGTCAGAAAAACTAGTAAAATAAATACCGAAAGAAAGAAATAAAAATGTAGAAACTACAAATTTAGACGGAGAAGAAGACTGCCCTCTTTTCTCTTTTTCAATAAAGAGGATTTTTTTTTTTTTAATTTTCCGGTATTGAGAAAGTTTTTAAAAATATGGATTGCTATTCGTTACTGTTAAACTCGATTTGCAAAAAGTTGATTAGCAAAATATCATTTTTTACAGTAATTGTAATTTTTTACTTGTCTTTCTACCGAAATGCACATGTGAAACATAATAAAACAATTACTTTCGCTTATTTGTATTCGTTTTCAATCAAATTATTTACTAGATAAAGGAGAGCGTCTACTGAAAATGGCTAAATTATGTTTTTGCGCTTTAAGTGCAAATATTCAATCGAATAAACGATACCTGTAAAACTGAAATATAACAAGGTGCATAGTCTTGTTAAATTTTAACGTTGGTCACTGTTGGTGAAAAAGCGAATAAGTGCAAAATAACTGAATTTTCCCGCCATCGTTTACGAACATATGTTTCCTCCAAATTAAATTGCTAATGTCAGCTAAAAATACTTTATAAATGAATTTTTAAAAATGAAATTATTGTATTGCTTACGGTAGTCATTAAATAACTAATGTCTACATTTGAATTAAAAAAGATAAAATACCAGATATCAGATGTCGGAGAAACATTTGCAGAAATCTTTAGAGCACCGGCTCTCATATAAGTGTTTAATATAATTTCATTTAAACTGTCGCACGCACCGAAACTCCCAGAACCGATGGGATGCTGATTTCCAAAAGACGGCTATGCTATTTGGATGAGAAAAAGCGGAGACATTTTATAAAACAATAACCCGAATTGGAAAATAAAACCGAGATCGTCATAAATTTTCGATGACAAGAATCTTTTCTTTCGGAACGCGACGGTTATTAATTTTCCAGCGAAGTGAAATGGATCGGCAGCGAAGAAGAGCGAACAGTGCGGGGGAGTTCTCCAATTGATTTTTTATTTTATTTTCAAGTGTCGACGATTTGGAAGTGGGCTCGAAAATTGCTTACCTTCGGGCCCCCCCAGGGGGGATGGAAGCGTTCGGTGATGGTGAAGAGGAGCAGATGGAGGTGGATTAAAGGTCACCCGAGAGAGGAGATGCGAGGCTGCTCAAGCTGCCTGCGCTGCTCGGCGGTTCGGCTCCGACTGCGGAGCTGAGCTCCCGGCTCGGCCACGCATGCGTCGCCGAGGGACGCCGCTCGCTGCGCCCTCCCGCAGGCCGACAAGAAGTGACCACGACTGAAATCGGCAGTTTTTTTTTTGTTTTTTTTTCTCGAGGGCAAAGGCGCCCCGAACTAATATTTTTGGGAGGGGTTTCAATTATCAATTTGCTGAATAAAGTTCCAATTTTACCGAATGATAAAATGCAAGCATGCACACATGTCGTACATGAGAGTACATTTAGAGAGGAAAAACATCAGACATCTTTTAAAAAACAATTCTAAAAACTAAAAAGAACAAATAATCTCAATGTTGCAACATTGTCTACAAATTGCTGAATCGTCAGTCAAATGTTCCGAATACGAAAATTATTGGGAGGTCACAGTGAACTCCCGTGACCTCCAATCGGGACGCTCTTGTAAACAGGGGCACCCCGAACTGATATTTGTGGGAGGGGGAAATTTTTTCCAATTGACGAATGGTAAAATACAAGCATGCATAAATATCGTACTCACATAACATTTGATGAGATTCATTAGGCATCATTGAAAAACAATTTAAAAAAAATTTAAAAACAGGGGAAAAAAGCAAGTTTTGCAATTTTGTATGAGAATGAAGTATTTTAATATAGTAACGCATCAATTTGCTCCAGACTAGTATTTGCCACTGTCATCACTAAAAGTATATACGATATTAAAAGTTGGAATTTCTGTATTACCATGATTTTTTATCTCTATGATGGGGTAAAATGGGTCACGGGGTAAAATGAGTCAGTTTTATTAGAAAAATCTTTAAATGTTGTACAAATGATATTTTCTTTCTGCGTTGCCATTTTTGTTTATAATTGACAGTAGGCAACATTTTATATTCAAAATAAGGTGCAACTTCTATTTTAAAGTTACAGATATTAGCGATTAAGTGTTTTTCTTAAAAAAAGCTTGACTTTGTTCATCATAAAAACTTTTGATTTAAAGAAAATTAAATGAAAATACACGTTAAGTTTTTAACCTACTGCACATAGAGCATATTTTCAGGAATAACTTCCAAAAATGTTGAAGAAAAAACAGCAAAACTGAATTTTTTAGGGTATTAAAACATGCATGGGGTAAAATGGGGCATTTTTCACACTAAATTAGGTTTAGCATACTCTTAAGAACTAATCATACTTTTTGATTATTAATTTATGTTTTTTGTCATATATGTACATATTAATTTAAAACAAGTAATATATTGCTTTGTCATTCTTTTGATACACAAATATGAAAACTTTTATCGTGCAAAATAATTAAATTAAATAAAAAATCCAGAATTCAGCACAGCTTTTGCTCGATGAACTTTCTTAGGGAAATATTGTTAGGGAATTAAACAAAATGGCTCTTTTCCGCAAAGAGAGACGCCTGGGCACAAATAAATCCTAGAAAGCATTCTACAGAGCTGAATTCAAACAACGCAGTTGAAGGGACGGCATCAACATCTAAGATCTCAACAACAAGTTAGGCTGTTTCTTCGATATTGGAACAAGCGAGACAAGCATGTGTTTTATTTTTCTGCATATTAAAACTCCTTTTATAAATACAATCTCACCTACACCAATAACCGAAAGACGAAATTTTAAAGATACCAGAAGAAAAACTACACAGATGCATAAACTTGTGAAATTTTAACAATATTAAAAAGATTGCAATCTGAAAAAGTCTAAAGAGATAAAAAATGAATTAATCGGACACACAGACACAAAACTAAATGAATAATTAATGAACCTTTTCTTTAAAAGAAATTTATAATTGAATCACGATGAATTGATAGCCAACTTTAAAAGTTGGAAAGTGGGAACAAGTTAAGTTTTTTGGAGAAAATGTCAAAAAAGTATATTTTCATGCCATCATTCTTCCCCACAATGTAGAATAACATTCTATGAAATTAAAAATACAGGAAACGTTTTTTGTTTCAAGAAAGAGATGATATTTGGAAGTCTGATGAATCGTAAACAGTGCTAGACATTCCTGGCCCTGAGATGAATCAGGAGGACAATATTACTTTCTAAAAATGTTTATATACTGATTGTTTCCTCATTAAAGAACAAAAGTATACAATTACTATTCAATAAATCTAAAAATTAAATCCTTTAAACCATGACTCATTTTCATAACTGAATCAAAGTTCATTTACAGCAACCTTTAAAAGTTGGAAAGTTTGAGCAAGTTAAGTCTGTCGAGGAAAAATGTCAAAAAAGTATTATATCCTCATGTTATCATTCTTCCCCACAATATAGAATAACTTCCAATGAAACTTAAAAATACAGTGAAAGTTTTTTGTTCCCGGAGAGAGATGATGTTTGGAAGTATGATGCATCGTAAACAGTGCTAGACATTCCTGGCGCTGTGATGCATCAAGAGGAAATTATTACATTCTATAAATGTTTGCATACTAATTGTTTTCTCATTAAAGAACAAAAGTATCAAATTACTGTTCAATAAATCGTGAAATCAAATCCTTTAAAGCAGGGGTGGCCAACCTTTTTAGGGAGAGTGCCACTATCTGAAGAAAAAAAGCTCAGCGTGCCACGTTGTATTTTTCCAACAAACTGGAATTTTTTTTAAATAAGTTTAAAATATATTTTAGGTTAGCTGACTATGTAATTCTTACTGAAACATTTTTTCTCGTAAGTCTGAGCAATTGAAATCTAAATGATAATAAAGATGAAACAAGTCCAAACTTAAGAGTTATCGTTAATAAACATTTTTATAAGTTCTGTCAGTTGGCTTACGCTTGAAAAAGAAACAAATAACATCAAACTTTCTATTCTAAAAATTAAACAGTCTGTACTGAATGCGGTTTATGAGTCTGTATCTTTTTTACCAATTCTTTAATTTTAGGATTAGTTCTTGAGAATCTTAAGAGGTTTAAGTGTTTTAAGTGCTATCAATTAATATTCAACGGTATTTAGATTTGCTGCATTCATAACAAAAAATATTCGTTTAGAAGCGTATTTTGAACCAAATCTACAACAGCATCAGACGGCTAAAGTGTGCAAATGTGAAAAAAAAATTTGTTGGTACAAATTTCTATATAACTTGGATGACTTTCTGTTGAAGTAAGCTCTTATATTTGATTACCAATGCAAAAGGTCAGCAATTCTGATTTGGATTTCAGATGGGTAGCAAGTAGTGTCTTGCAGAGAAATAGACAAAGAATTTGAAAAGATCAGCATTTTTTTATAATCCTAAAAAATCATCAAACCTAACACTGAATGTATACTTAAAATAGGTGTAAAATTTTCTTCATATATCATTGGAAAATTATTAAATTAGGGTTGATACTTTCAGTATTAAATTGAATGTTTTATTCTTTTTTCTCCAAAGTAGAGAGAAAGAAAATGAAGTTTCGTCATAAAAGAATATAGATGGCCTATACTGGTTTAGGAAACTTTTTTTGTACCATCTTAAATTTAAATTACTTAAAAGCCGGATAATGAGAGATGACATAGCTAAATTCATTTGCTATTCTTCATTTCTAAGTAGCAAGTCCTCACTGCTTTCCTTCGAGACATTTTAAAAAACACACTCCCTAAAATTCTAAAATCTTATGACTATTTTCCTTTAGACAGCTATTTAACATTTCATTGAAGGAGTAACTTGTCATGCTCCCCTCTTTCTCCTGGGAAAAGTTCGCATAACATTCAGAGCTCTAATTCGTAGTTTGTTAATACAGTAATACAGTGAACTCTACAGGGTCACCAGCAGAGAAAAAGTCTCATTGTTTGTTAAGAAGTTAGTGATAAATAATTCGATGATACTTTTGAAGTTTTTTCCCAAATTATTTTCAAGTAATGTAACAAAAACATTTTAAGGGTCTTCATTTGTGCAAAAATACCGAATTTTGTCCAACCTGGTTTCTTAATTTTACTTGCAGAGTTGACCTTTTTTTTTTCCTCTTTTTTTTTTTTTCATTTCATCACCCATAGCTGAAACTATTGCAGATCAAGAATCCATTCTGCAGCATCGAATGTTTCATTCGTGTTAAGCACAAATATGCTTTACAAAGTATTGTCTGTAACGTCACAGCTCTAGTTGAACGCGCGAAGCCAGTGGCGTACGCAGACAAATCACTTCAGGGGGGGGGGGGCTGAGTTCGAGACTTAGAGAGAAGAGAGCAGGGAGCCTCAGAAAATTTAGCTAAGAAAAGTAAATTTTTTGAATTTCTCATATCAATGCTAATTTAAGAAGACAAAAATACATCATTATGTTTTTAGCATAATACTTGTTGTTGTAACCGAGAGGTGCAACATTTTGATAAAAATTTTTTGATAAAAACAGAAAAAGATAAACTAAATTTTGAAAAGTTATCTTAGTTAAAGTAAGGGTTCCCCAACAAGGTCATACAATATTTAGACAAATTTGTGATTTTATAACATTAATTTTCCGATTTATTTTACTATTATTCCTAATGTTATGTTTCAATTACGTGTGTTGAAATACAGGGTGTCCACTCCAATCATGGACCAATAGCTAATTTCTAAACCGTTAGAGATAAGCATATAGTTTATTTAGGAAAAAATCTCCAAATTACGAAAGGAATTTTGGGTCGATTCAATGTTTTTCAAAAAATCAAATTTTGAAAGAGTTACGAAATTTAAATTTTTATACAGCCCCCCAGTCCTATCAATCATATTTAGTAAAACATTCTTGACACTGTAACGTTTAAAACTAAAAAAAAATCACTCTTCTACCACAAAAATTGACCGAGTTATGACGTTTTGAAAAATTAAGATTTTGCATTGTTTCATGACGTCATCGAGAGATCGCTTAAGGGACCGTATGCGAAATCCTTCAAAATCATGATTTTTCAAAACGTCATAACTCGGTCAATTTTTGTCGTAGAAGAGTGATTTTTTTTTAGTTTTGAATGTTACAGTGTCAAGAATGTTTTACTAAATATGATTGATAGGACTGGGGAGCTGTATAAAAATTTAAATTTCGTAACTCTTTCAAAATTTGATTTTTTGAAAAACATTGAATAGACTCAAAATTCCTTTCGTAATTTAGAGATTTTTTCCTAAATAAACTATATACTTATCTCCAACGGTTTAGAAATTAGCTATTGGTCCACGATTGGAGTGGACACCCTGTAAATTGAGCAGAGCCAGATGAATGAACAAGCATTAATCTGCGTTTCTGAAAGAAATTTGCAATAAAAATGCACAAAGTTGAATTATAAGATAGTCATAAACGTGACAAACAGTAAAATGGACATGCCGAAAGAAAAAGAAAGAATTTACTTCTTTTCTTTTCCGTCTTTATATTTTGTCCTTGAATTAATTTTTTTCTGCAGAAAATTTCTCTTTTCGCGATTTCAGGAAAAAGAAAGAAAAAGGGTAATAACTAAAATATTTAAAATTCTTTTTTGATAATTTCGGAGGGGGCTACAGCCCTCAGCCCACCCCCTGGATACACCACTGCCCGCAGCTACCGCTAAGTACTTTGCAATATTGTAGTAAAGACAATTTGTAAGCCAACTTCCTGACACTTAAATCGTCACAATATTATTATATTTATCAGTTCAAGGGTTTTAGTTTTTATCAATATTTTTGAGATCGACATTTTCCCTCAATTTTTGAATTTTTTCAAAAAGTCTTCGCGTGCCACTGTTACGACTCTGCCGTGCCACATTGTGGCACGCGTGCCGCGGGTTGGCCAGCACTGCTTCAAAGCATGACTCATTTTACCCCACTTGTGACCCATTTTACCCCACGCTGTGGAGTAAAATGAGTCATTGGCAACACATTTTGTAACTTAATTATCAGTATCAATATTTTGCTTTTTCCGAGATATTTCACTTTAGCAGTTTATTCACTGGTCGAATCAATAAATTTTTTCCTGTCAAAGCCTGATTGTAAAACTGCTCTTTTTTGACCCATTTTATCCCACCTGACCCTACTCTTTTTATAGACTTTATTTATGTTTTCAAAAACAAGGACTACTGCTTTTTAAGGTAGTAGTCTGGTAACTTATGCCTATTTTCATGACTTCTTTGGAGGGTGCTTTTTTATAGGAAAATAATAATGAATTATTTTGAATATTAAGGGTGTTTTTATTTACATATTGAAAATATAAGAAAAAAATTATTTGAAAAAAAATTAATAGTTTATTACTATTATTATTGTCACTCGAAGTTGAAACCTCAAAAAAAAAAAAAAAAAAGCACGTGGGTGGCCCGGGTGATTTTGGCTCTTGATGTTATTTGAAATCAAATATTCTTGATTATTCTTAACCTATAGACATGACATTCTGGTCGGAACTACTGAAGTTAAATTTCAAGGGTAAATAACAAAATGGCGGACTTTGAAAAAAAAAGTCCTTTTATTTTAGCAAAGAAACGGTTGTAAAATAAAAAAATAGGGGTGAAAAAAATTCTCGTTAGTACCGACGAGAACTATAAGTGTGTAGAACAGTCTGTTACAATTTGAAAGCAATCGGTTCAGTAAAAAAAACGTTAGGACCCGGGCCGACCAGAAAAACAATGTTTTGAGAAAAACACGTTTAAAGTTCAACAACAAATTTTCATAATTAAGCTTATACTTACGTCAATCATCTATGCCTGGAGCGGCATTTATATTTATAATAAATATATATTATCTATACATAAGTATATATATAAATATATATAATAGAATAACAGAGGCAATCCAGGTATAAAAAATGCGCGCAAACAATAGAAGGGTCTAAGCGGTTGCAGCTGCCGGTCGACCTTAAAGGTTGGACTCCGAGGCGCTCTAGAAAACTCGTTATAACTCGCGAAATATTTCGAATTTCTGTCTGAAATTTTCCCAGTATATTCTCAAGACAACTTTCAAATTAAGCGAAAAAAATTTTTTTTTTCGATTTTTTGAACCCAAGTTACCAGACTGCTACCTTAAAGGGAGGAGGGTGATAGATTTTGCATTTTGGGTCTGCCTACATTTCACACTCCAGGGTCCCCCGTACCTACCACAGCTTTGTGGTTTAACCGGGATAGGGCCCTGAAGAGCGCTCTGTTCTTAATTTTGAACCAGAACCTAGGGTCGAGCAAACCCTAGGGCCCAGCACCCCCAGAGGTATCGTTTCACTTGATAACATTTAGAGATGGACACCAATAAAAGAGCAACATCAGTTTATAGATTTAAGAAATATAAATCAAAAATAGTGATTTTGTTTCAACAAATCTCAGAAATTTTACTTTAGTGGAATTACAACAAAACGGGCTGAATCGGAACAAAACTTCTGGATGATACAAAGAAATTCTCCAAAATATACGATCTGGTATTTTTAACTGTTTATTCTTTTTAGAAAAGTATTATAATGATAAGTAAGAAAAATTTACTTTTGTCATTCTCTCTACGCTTCTAGCTCATGAGCAAGGCTGCAAGCGGAACGCTAAAAAACATTAAGTTTTCATCGTCTGAAAAGCTTCGTATGCAAGCACAGACCACTTTATATTTGAAACTAAAAAGTAGTATTTTATAATTATGCATATATCTGAGAAACAGAGTGCATTAGAATTCACATTAAAAAAAAAAAAATGTTATAAAACTGAAGAATTCTTTGCGATGTCATAGGATAAGAATTTGCGGATTGAATCGAAACACTTCGCTCTGTTGTTCCGATCCAAACTTATTAAAAGGATAAGAAACGAAGAAAACTGTTGGAAAAATCAAAATAATTCAACCCCAATCCTTCTTGTCAAGACAGGGACAAGGTTTCATGTTTGCTTACCCCTATTGATGAGGAACTAAATCTTAGGATGCCAGAAAGATTCAGATTTGAAAAGATTTTTGCTCCAGGAGACGTCGTTGTACCTAAAATACATGGGAAAAAGTCATATAGACTTTATGTATACAAGAATCATGCACGCAGACAACGACGAAAATGTGGTAGGATTTTACGGGAAAGTCCCCGAAACCTGAAGATTTCAAGAAATTAAGAGTCAATGCGCCCCCCCCCCTCCCCCAGAAAATCCTATGAAAAAATTTAAGCTAAGCAGCAACTGATGCTCGTTTTGAGAATAAGATAATTTTTGTGGACAACATGAGTGACTTGAATTTATACTAAATCTTTGTTTTTTAACTCAAATGTGTGTGCATTTTCTTATAAGTAATTTTAATCTTTCATAAACTCAAAATTGCTTTCGATTTTTGACAAATCATACGCTTACTGCTATAAAGAAGGAAAATTTATTTGACAGCAACTGTTCTGCTTCTCCCCCATCAATATTGCTTGTTTTTGTTAGACCTATTACAGGCTAAATTGAAAAAAAAAATAATAAAAATTTTAACATGTGTTCGGATTAACCGCTATCAGCGGGTGAATCGGAACACATATACTATTCTTCATGTGTTGTCTTTGCTTGGAATATCAAGAGCGAAACAAGACTCATAATTTTACCCAAAAAATCATGTAGGGTGAGTTCTGGTAAGTGCGTCCACTGGGAATTATATGAACACTGTCTTGAAATGGCTTCTGCAACACATCGACTATGTTAGATAACTGTCTAATGATAATTTCAGTAGGTAGAATTCAGGCCTGGATTCAATAGACGAAACACAATCAGGGATAACTTAAATGTCTTCAAAAAAACTCTTAAGTAAAGATTGAGAAGGTTTTGTTTCAGTTTCTCTTGTAGTCATACCAAGCAATTGAAGTCAAGAAATGCAAGTTGTTTCTTTTAAGTAATAGCTACTAATAACATACATGGGGTATTTTGATCAAATACTCTAACTGAAATTTGTTTATATGACGGTACGCACTTTCCCTTTCTTTAAAGTAAGGTGGGGGTAAGTGCGTACCATTATGATGGGGCAAGTGCGTACCACTATCATGAGGCATATGCGTACTATTATGCGGAGCAAGTGCGTACCATTATGATGAGGCAAGTGTGTTCCATTACGTGGAAAATCCGACTCTCGTAATTCACCTTTACTTTTGCTAATAACTCTTTTATAAACCGATTATAAATCCGACGTCATTTCCATCAAATATTTATATTAACATTGAATGCGGCATAAGATTTCAATTTTATTCATTACCTCTGAAATATATTGGCTTTTAGATATCAGTTAGTAAATTTTTCGTTGAAAATAGCGATCATGAGCTATACTTAATTTAAACCAGAATGACAAATGAAGCAATGAAATTAAGTGAAACACTAAATAAGGAACCAACTGATTCAAAAAACGAAGGTGGAGTAATGAATAAATTATATTTAAGAAAATTAAAGAACACCTTGTGAAAAACTATTTGAATGTACAAGAAAAAAAAAGTACAAGTATCATATCATGATCAATTATTCTCTTTTTTTTTTTTTTTGCTCTTTAGTTTGTGTTTTTTCTTACTGCTGCTGATTCTAATAAGAAAAATATTTTAAAACCGTATTTATTCAAAAAAAAAAAAGAAAAAAAAAAAACGAATCGTTCACTCAATTCACCTAACGATCTACCATACAAATAGAAATACAGAAAATCACAGGGGTACGCACTTACAACAAAGCTATTGGACGCACATGTCTCATCTTACATTTAAGAAGGGGTAAGTGCGAACCCTGGCTTAAACACAGACTGATTAATGTATTTAACCAAAATAAACTATGTAGACTATGAGTGATTATTACTAAATGAAAACAACTTACATTTGCTTACTTGGTCTTATTAAAAGGACAGAGGAAGAATCACAGACACAACTCTCTCAATCTTCAAATCACAGTTGTTCGCAAGACACGTGGAATATCACTGATAGCGTTTCATCCATGCAAGCAAGTGCTGATCTCTAGTATTAGGAATTATCCCAAGGCAACTACCTAACATATTTAATATGTGCCAGAAGTTTTTTACTGCTCATATTCACATAATTTAAGGTGGACGCACTTACCCCGCTAGGTAGGGAAAGTGCGTACCTTAGAATAGGTGTCATAAACCAGGTCACAAAACCTATGCTTATGGTTTATTTGACATATTATATGCTTGAAAATCTTAGTAAAGGATCTGGAAAGAAAACTAAAAAAAAATTGTGAGTGTACAAGATTTTTCAACAGAGCAGCATCCCTGAGAACATGAACTTTGCAAAAAAGGGTACGCACTTACCAGAACTCACCCTAATTTTTTTAATTACTTTTTTTATGATCAAAGTTGAAAAACGTTCCGATTTCCCCATTTTACGGTATGTATTAAACATCACACAGTCATATTAAAAAAATTCTGACTTTTTGCGATCCTTTTGTTATTTTTAACAGTCTATTTATCGAATGCTCAATCAAGATAGAGCTGTAAATTTCATTTTAATGCTAGTAACATAGGGATATAAATGAGTTTGTCAAGGAAGTTCTTCATAGTTTACAAAGCTTGTTGAATGAAATCGATATTGACAATGGTAGTAAATTTTGACGATGGATCTGGTTCTTGGTGATTTCCAATCAACTTGCTAGTAAGATCAGATAATTTATTCCTCCATCCGTTTCTAGATTTGTGGGATTTTATAATTGCGATGACCTGGATAGCTATCCCACAAGTGAGAGAAAAGAGGACAATAAAGGGATAAATTCACAAATATTAACTAGCTGTTTATCATTTTCCCTAACTGTATCGAGATTTCCTAGAACGCCATTAATCCTGTCTTCTACATCCGTAAAATTCTTCTTAAGACTCTCTTCCCAATCTTCTTCCGAGTAATCCTTCAGGTATTAAAAAAGCGTCTTGCAATGAATGTTTTCTTATTTGGTAACTGTTCAGATTCTGTTGACGGTGCAGTTATTGGAGCTTTCATCTAGAGCAGTGGTTCTGTACCTGCGGATGATCACTAGGGGGGGGGGGGCCGAAAATGACTTTTTTTTTTTTTTTTTTCGATGATGGGTATTGAGGAAAAGGCTCCATCGGGGGATCAAAGTGCACATAAAAAATTTGAAATTTTTTGGTTAATTTCTGGATCTGCCGCAATTGCGTTGAAATTTGGAAAAATGCAATGTTTTGAACTTTTTAGCACATTATCAAAAATTTTTATTTTTTAGCTTCGATAATTGGTAAGGCAGAAAAGCTGCCATCGGGGGCATAAAATTCACTCAAAAAATTGGAGGTCTGTAGTATAATTTCTTCCTCTTCCAAAAATGCGTAGAAGTTTTGGCAGTTTCCTGTTTTTCCCACGTTTTTAAAAAATTTTGTCGAAACGTTAAAATGCTGTTTCTCTCTTATTTATCTTAAATAATTGTATTGTTTGTCACATATGATGCATTTTCAGATGTTTTGTGCTAATAAATTAGCTACTTATTGCTTATAAATTTTAAAATTTGAAATATGCTATTAGAAAATTTGTACAGCTCTGCTGGCGTTCAAAACCGAATAAAAATCGGCCAAGAACTTATCGGAGAAAGGGTGAATTTACAGAAAATTTCTCTCCCAATTCCCAACAGAGTATTTTATCTGCACTGTTTTAAGCAACAAAAATACTTTTCGAGTTGAATTTCTGTATTTCAGTTTTTTTTACTCCTGTTTTAAATTTGCTATAACAAAAGTACATTAAGGAAGAGTCTGTTATGTTCATTTTTGGCGTCTGTCGCCATTTTAATAGTAGGGTGAGTTCTGGTAAGTGCGTCCACGGGGTAAGTGCGTCCACCGAAAATTATATGAACACTGTCCTGAAATGGTTTTTGCAACACGTCGACTATGTTAGATAACTGTCTAATGATAATTTCAATAGGTAGAATTCAGACCTGAATTCAAAAGACGAAACACAATCAGAGACAACTTAAATGTCTTCAAAAAAACTCTAAAGTAAAGATTGAGAAGATTTTGTTTCAGTTTCTCTTGTAGTCATACCAAGCAAATGAAGTTAAGAAATGTAGGTTGTTTCTTTTGAGTAATAGCTACTAACAACATACATGGGGTATTTTGATCAAATTCTCTAACTAAAATGTGTTTATATGACGGTACGCACTTTCCCTTTCTTTAAATTAAGGTGGGGGTAAGTGCGTACCATTATGATGGGGCAAGTGCGTACCACTATCATGAGGCATATGCGTAATATTATGCGGAGCAAGTGCGTACCATTATGATGAGGCAAGTGTGTACCATTACGTGGAAAATCTGACTCTCGTAATTCACCTTTAATTCTGCTTATAACTGTTTTATAAGCCGATTATAAATCCGACGTCATTTCCATCAAGTATTTATATTTACATTGAATGCGGCATAAGATTTTAATTTTATTCATAACCTCTGAAATATATTGGCTTTTAGATATCAGTTAGTACATTTTTCGTTCAAAATAGCGATCATAAGCTATACTTAATTTAAACCAGAATGACAAATGAGGCAATGAAATTAAGTGAAACACTGAATAAGGAACCAACTGATTCAAAAAACGAAGGTGGAGTAATGAATAAATTATATTTAAGAAAATTAAGAACACCTTGTGAAAAACTATTTCAAAGTACAAGGGAAAACAAAGTACAAGTATCATATCAGGATCAATTTTTTTTTTGTCTCTTTATTTTGTGTTTTGTGTTTTTTCTTACTGCTGCTGATTCTATAAAAGAATAGAAGATAAGAAAAATATTTTAAAACCGTATTTATTCAAAAAAAAAAAAAAGGGAAAAAACGAATTGTTCACTTAGGTCACCTAACGATCTACCATACAAATAGAATTAAAGAAAATCACAGGGGTATCCACTTACAACAACGCTATTGGACGCACATGTCTCACCTTACATTTAAGAAGGGGTAAGTGCGAACCCTGGCTTAAACACAGACTGATTAATGTATTAAACCAAAATAAACTATGTAATCAATAAGTGATTATTACTAAAGAAAAACAACTAACGTTTGCTCACTTGGTCTTATTAAAAGGACAAAGGGAGAATCACAGACACAACTCTCTCAATCTTCAAATCACAGTTGTTCGTAAGACACGTGGGATATCACTGATTGCGTTTCATCCATGCAAGCAAGTGCTGATCTCTAGTATTAGGAATTATCCCAAGGCAACTACCTAACATATTTAATATGTGCCAGAAGTTTTTTCCTGCTCATATTCACATAATTTAAGGTGGACGCACTTACCCCGCTAGGTAGGAAAAGTGCGTACCTTAGAATAGGTGTCATAAACCAGGTCACAAAACCTATGCTTATGGTTTATTCGACATATTATATGGTTGAAAATCATAGTAAAGGATCTGGAAAGAAAACTAAAAAAAATTGTGAGTGTACAAGATTTTTCAACAGAGCAGCATCCTTGAGAACATGAACTTTGAAAAAAAGGGTACGCACTTACCAGAACTCACCCTATTTTGATTTCTAGCTAACGTAAGACGTGTAAAGGAGACTGCAGATTATAAAATAGCTTGGGATACGTAGTTTAGTTATGTGTCAAAAGATCCTTCGTTAGTGTAGGTTTACTGATATTGGTTGATAACCCAATCGAATAGACCATAGCAATCAATAACTCTAAATTTTAATTTCTGAACAATAATGTCTCGAATTTGGTTGTTTTTCTTCTTTTTCTTCTTCTTATTATTTTCGAATTGATGCAATTTTTTCCAATTAAATTTCATGACAATGTTTTGAGATCTTCGTTTTCTTCAGTAACCGTTCCTGAGGTTACATTGTTGGGAATTCTCATTATGGCCTTACTATTTATTTGTCTAAAATCTAAATCACTTTGCGCTGCTGATCGTTTCATTAAGTGAATCATATGTGTAAACCATATTACGAGCAGATCAAGATATCTTAAGGTTTCTATAGGTTTTACGGCAATTTAGTGCAAGAAAAGAGTTCTGTATGCATTTGTGAGCAACCTAGACTATGTTATAGGCTCTGTTTTGCTGTATTGAAGCTCTGGAGAGCATAGTCCAGTTGAAACAGTTGCACAACTACCCAGTACGTGTTTTTGCATCCATGCTCAGTTCTTCGGTATTTTTCCCTCCCTTTGCCTATGTAAAGTGACAGAAGTAGCCTAGAATAGTAGCATAAGTTGGTCTTCGCATCCTATCAGCTTAGGTTCAATAGTTTATCTTATTATCAGGTGTCAGATTGGGCGCTCATTCGTATGAAAAACGCCCATTAAATCTTGCAGTTCTTTCTTTGTTTTTATTTATTTATTTTTCAACACCAGAAAATTCATTTATTTTTTCACTGTTCTAACGCTCGCCCGACTGCTATTAGCTAAGGAATAACAACTTTGCTCCAATTTCGAAATATTTACAAGTGATTAGTAGTGAGGTCTGGGTTGTTCTTGATGGCTTTTAATATTCGACAAACAGAGAACTGCAATAATTCTTAATAGCACATTTCAAATTTTAAAATTTTTAGTTAATTTAAAAATTTAAAAATTTTTAAGGAATAAGCTTTAACATGCGAAAAAACAGGAAATTGCCAAAACTTCTACGCATTTGTGGAAGAGGAAGAAAATGTACCACAGACCTCAATTTTTTTGAGAGAGTTTTAAGCCTCCAATGGTACCTTTTCCGCTTTACCAATCATTGAAACTGAAAAAAAAAAAAAAAAAAAATTAATAAATCCTAAAAATCTCAAAAAATTGCATTTCCCCCAAACTTTAACGCAATTGCGGCAGATCCAGAAATTGACTAAAAAATTTCAAAATTTGCATGTGCACTTTGCTCCTCTAATGTCACCTTTTCCGTAATACCCATCATCGAAATAAAAAAAAGGTCATTTTCGGTCCACCCTAATGATCACCCCCAAATTGACAGTTTGGCTCCTTAAAGGGGTAGTAGGTTTATGAGGGGCGATAAAGGGGCGAAAGTAACGACGATAAGTAACTTTTTTCATGTACAGAAAGCTACACTACTGTACTATCTCAAACTTTCTCTATTTGTGTAATCACAAAACCTATAAATTCCACTTTACACTTATGGTGTCATAATTACGAAAGAAAATGTATATTTTTGTTCGCCGCCTTAATCAGATGAGTTTCCGTCAGTATTCATTTTGTAGCCATAGAAATAATTGCCCATCAAGCTTAAAAACTTCTTTCCCACTATATGCGTCGATGGAGTTTAATGGAAGAGGATGCTTGATGAATAAAACCCCACTTCATGGATGGTTTATGAGAAAACAAATTTATGTCTTCTGCTACTGCAAAGACATATTACTGAACACAGAGCCAACCCATGATATGTCGCTTTTTAGCTTGGAAAAATAGATAATCGAGATGCTTCTAATAGAGAGACAAAATATCAAAGCTAATACCTCATTCCTTGAGCATCATTTCCGATGATAGCTTCTTTGCGTCATTGCATGACCGTTTAATCCATTTCATCGCATTGTGTTATTTATAGAACAAAGAAGATATTTATTGGATTGTTGCATCTAGTTTATTTTTGCTTACAAAAAGTGTTTTCTCTTTCGCCGGTTGGCACGTGTTCCGCAAGAAATGTGTGGACGTGGGTTGAAAAGATTTTTTTTCCTCCTTCTGTCTTCATGATTATTGAATTCAGCTAAATTGAATTTTCTTTTAATATTTCTTTGTAAAGTATTGAAAATAAACATTCTACCTGATGTGGTTAAAGAAATTACTTAGTTTTTTTTTTCTTTTTGAAACCCAAAATTATAGTTTCGTTTCTATACCATGTAAGGATGAAAGGGCAATTCCACGTTAACAGAAGTATTAGTTTTTCATAAAACAGCTTACAATGACTAGAAGTAAGTTAAATCCTTGTTTTATTTCATGTATTTTATGAAACACATATTTTTTACTGTACTATTTAATGCAGTTAAATTTTGAAGATTTCCAGAAAAACTAGAGTCAAATAATGTTATTTTCTACTTAACGGGACCCAAAAAACCATCACATAATTACATTATCGTTCCCCTAATATCTTTTAAAATGGAATTCAATTGCGTTAAAATTTTTTTTTTGAAAAACTAAGCAGAGAACCAGGGGTGCCCATCCCCTCCCCAAGCTCAATGGCACAAATTCCCCCCCAAAAATTTTCACAACCCTCTTATGCTTTTTATTTTTATTTTTACCACTCTTTTTTTTTATTTATTTTTTTAAATTAATTATTTTTTTTAAATATTATTTATTTATTTTTTTAAATTATAATTGTTTTTTTTTCAAACTTAACTTTTTAAAAGTACTTATTATGGCCAGAATGAAATCGCTTTTTTTCCTTTTTTCCAGACATTCCAAGCACACACACACACACACAAATTAAAATAAATAATAAAGTAATAATTTAAATTAAACAAATCAGTAAATAGTTTAATTTAAAAAGTAAATTAATAAATAATTTAAGTAAATAAATAAATTAGTATGAAAAAATCCCCCAAAAATATTGATGGCGCAACTTGCGCCATAATACCCCCCCCCCCTGTGGGCACCCTTGCAAACCCCGTAAAACTCAAACACCCCCCTCTTCTCCTCCAAGCATACTCGAGAACAGACTAAATTTGCATTTTTGGAAATTTAATTTCAAAAACTACCGAAAGTGGAATCCCTGAAAAGCACTCACTACCAGTGGGGTACATAGTACCCCTACAGCCCCCGCGGTGCAGAGGGGGAGGGGGCGCAAGAGGTTTGAGGGCCCTCAATCCAGAAAAATAGCACTAGGTAACATGGGGAAAAGTATTTTTTATGTTTTAATAGAGGCCCCCTCTATTATGCATTTACAAATACCTATGCATTTACAAATCTTGCGGGGGAGCGCACCTTAGTCTATGTACGCTACTGCTCACTCCCCTTACGTTACCTTACGATAGCTAGCCTACGATCTCGTTTTTAAAACTTAAAACTTCGAAAAATTTTGTAAGGGAGCCTCCGTAAAACAAGTATCTGCTCGATTACACTTACTGAGTAAATTCATTTCGATATTTCCTCTTCACTTTATGAATAAACGTGTTTCTCCTGATTTATGATATACATAATATATATATATATATATACACACACACACACACACACATATATATATATATATATATATATATATATATATATATATATATATATATATATATATATATATATATATATATATATATATATATATATATATCCCCACGGGTGTCTTCCCCCCCCCCCAAAAAAAAAAGAAAAAAGTTCAAAAAGGCTCATAAGTTCCCCACACAAATGCATTGTGACGGGTCCTTAAGCCTATAAATCCACCACTGAAAATTCCTATTCCTTGTAGGTAAAGCCAAAATAAATTAAAAATGATGTTCTTTAGTTGCTTTCTATTAACCAACGTATACCCAAGCATAATGTTTTATAGCTAATTTTAAGTACAGCTGGAAGCTTTCGTTAAGTTTAAAGCTAGGTTTTTACTATGAACTTGAATTAAAATGGCTACGGAAAAGGAGGGTGTGATGAACAGAGTGCTGTGGGAGTCTTTTTTCTGTGGAAGTTTCGTTTTCATTGACGTCTTGCTTAGTTTTTCTCTGCTTACCTGGCTTTTCCTTTCATTCCCTTTTCTGGCTCTACTTGTAAGAGTCTACTGTTAATTAATTTTTTTTTTATTCCCCTACGCGACAATATCGCAGGGGAGTCCAAACGTCTTATGGGCAACTAGAGCAGTGAGAAAAACAGCTCCCAAATGGACAATTGTCAATGACAGAGTTCGAATACACAAAACTCTAAAAATCAACCCTTTTGTCTATGAAACCAATTTATCTATTCTAGAAAAATTTAAATCAGATAAAGCTAACTCAGCAACAAACGTAAAAATTTCTATCTCCGGAATAGAAGTATCACTGCCAAATAATAAGGGCTTAAAATCCCACAAAGAAATTAATGAACTCACGACTAAAGAAGACACGGTATATTTTTCCAGAAATGGAAATATAATCATCACAACTGAAAATGTCAAAACCACAGAAAAAGTATTGAAACTGGACACTTTTCTGGAGGTAAAAGTGAGCATTCGATTAATTGAGGTCCATTTAAGTACGAAATACATTGTAAAAAATGTAGATACAGAGTGAAGCATTGAATATATTGCCAACGAAATTTAAGAAAATGATATTACGATAGCTCAAGTCTGCAGACTCAAAAAAAAGGGTACTTCGGAGCCCATACCAGTTCTCCTACACAAAGAATTCGGTTATACCAACCGAGATTATATAAAAATCGGGAGAATCAGATACAAAGTAGAAAAAAATTGTAGAAAAGCCCAGGATTTGTATTCAGATACCTTAAAGTACACTGTTAAAACTATAGGTTGCACTAGGCACCTTTGACCCATTAATGCCTGACCTTTTTTTCCCAAAGATATTTTGTATACTGGTTACACGGCTACAGAACACACTTTACAACGGTTATGTGCTTCAATCTGTTAATAATGAATTGAAACAATACCAAAGTAATAATTTAAAACTATTATTTGGTTGAAATATTCATTTTTGGTAAATTCAAACACTTTTTGGACCGTCCCTAATAAGAGACGCTAGGTATTAATGGGTTTTAGGGTGAAACGTTGTAGCGCTAACGGCACACCCTGGGGGTCGCCACTTAACTCCCAATAACATCCTTGAAGGTGCCATTTGAGAGTTCCTCTTTGTGGGGTTTATCCTCGGATAACCCTCCTTTTTATTCCGCGTTCACGTTTTTTTTTTTCTTCTATCGTGGAATGTCCGCAGCATTTTTTCGGACTTAGACTTCCTTAAACTTTTAATTTCGTGGTCAAGACCGGCCATTATTTGCCTCCATGAAACATGAAGCAAAAATTCTGATTTTCCTGCATTTCCCAATTACGTCTCATACACAAAAGAAAGACATTGCTTCCAAAGAGGAGGGGTGTGCGTATAATAGTGGAAAAATCCATCCCCTCTTTTGAAAAGTCTCTACCTGTCAACAATTGCTCAAACATAGAAGCGATAGGCGTCCGAATTCTTAAAAAAAAAACAAACCTATCCAAATTATCAACTGTTACCGACCTCCAGGCCATACTAATAATGATACCCTCAACTATTTTTAAACTCACTTTTAAATAAAAACTCAAATCTATACCGAAGACTTCAACTCACGCCATTCAATGACAGGAGACTCTCAAAGCCACCCTAATGCTGACAAATTTTATAATTGGATTAACGACAACAACCTATTTTTGTTGAATAGCACCTCAAGTACGCGACTCAGCAGAAACAACGACAAAGAAATATTAGATCTTATTTTCACCTCTAGTAATCTGGCAATAGACTTTTTGATTTCAGTATCTGTAAAGAAAACGGTAACTGATCACTTCCCCATCCTTCTAAAACATAGCATAATAGACACAGGGGAAAAAAGCAGAAAAACTACACTAACTGGGATAGAGCGAGACATATTATTGAAGAAGGCATTATTAATTTGACTCAAAACAAAATCGAAGACCCTAGTAATGTTCAAGAATTCAATAATATCATCAATGAGAGCATACGGGAAAAATCTCAAACAATATTCAACAAAGATAATAAAACAACATGAAATGGTGGGATATTGAATGTGAGTAAAAGGAGTTAGAAAAAAATAAAGCCCGCAATTAAGCCGTACACACACAAAATATTAGTGACTCGATAAAATGCAAGAGAAAACTAGCAGTATTTCGAAGACAAATTAAAGATCCAGAGGCCAAATACTGGTTAAAAATAAATTATAATAATATATATATATATATATATATTAAATATATATACAGTTCCCTAAAGCATCTTAAAAGCAATTTTAATAAAGAAAGAGCAGACAACTTGCTTCAAACGTTAAAAAAAAAGGCACATTCGTTTGGGGGCGCACTGACCAGAGGGCGCACCGGCGTTTTTTTTAGAAGTTTAGTTCTAATCTCAATGAAATAACGGTCGTTATTTTAGCAACATCCACTTGTGGAATTCATCGGTTCACTTCTAGATGGCAGCACAGAACTCTAAATTATAACAATAAATGATATTAGTAGCGTCATCTATTAGGTATTAGCAAGCAAATTTCTTTTACTAGTACAGTGTCGAAGGTAAAAAAATACAAAATTATTACTGTTGCTTAAATTAGCAACACTTGAGAGCAACAGAAAAAAAAGGCAATCAAAATTAATCTGAAAATAATGTTTGATTACTGATTAGTTATTAAGAAGCATTAAAATTTTCCCTTTATATTAGATAAATATCTAAATACGCTTCAGTCAAGAGCGGATCCAGAGGGGGGGGGGTGTTACGGGGATCATGCCCCCCCCCCTAAGTGACCAAATATAAATATAGCATAAAACTACTTTTTTAGGGCTAATATTACGAAATATTTGCCAAACACTCCCATTTTTGCCAAAAAATTGCCCTTTGACCCGCCCCTCCCTTTCCGAAAATGACCCCCTCCTTAACCATAAGCTGGATCCACCCTTGGCTTCAATGCAATAAACTCCAACCCTATTTCTGAGAAATGATTCCAGAACACCTGATCCCTAGAATGGTATAGTGGGGTACAAGTGCGGATTCAGTGGTCAATGGGTCAGCTGACCCTCCAGTGATGAGAGATACATTTCATCAGTTGCACAGCCATTATCAATTTTGCTTTCAAGGAAACAAAAATTGTATCCATTCATAATGTATTAAAAATATTAAATTTTATTTGTTTTAAGTATTTTATAATTCTAACATTGATTACATGTAGACAATTTGTAAATTGCAAATTTATATTTTTTGCCTGATGATAAATTTTTACCGAAACATAAATGTTTAATTTAACAGAATGTTATAAAAATATTAATTGCTGTTATAAAAATATTGCATGATATTTTGAAGGTTTGGATTTTACATGCATCGTTTTCCTTCCACTTTACTGATAAGGTGTAACACTAGCCACTTGAACTTGACCCCCCTTACAAAGATTTCTGGATCTGCCTCTGGCAGGGGGCTCAACTGAAATCGTTAATCCGTGCTAGTTTTGTAACATTTCAGTGGACTCTCGTTACAACGTAATTCACCCAACGCGAAATGGATACAATGCCAGTTTTTCATGAAAAACGAATTTTAGAGCCAACGCGAATTCCTCGTCCGCATCAAAAAAATTTTCAGAAGGAAATCATGGGGTGTAAGTATCGGCTTCGTTATTTGCTACTAGATCAGGGCTATCTTTTTGGGGAAGTACCAAATAAAGAAGTAAAAAAGTTTTGCGCGCCACATTCAACTTTTTTTAACTTGCTAAAAAATACAAGGAAGGGAAAACATGTTATTTAAAGACTGCTTATGTGATTTTTACTCAACTAGTACGTTTCACTATGTAAGTCTGAGTCAGTACTCGGGGCGCTCCGAACTAAAATTTTTGGGAGGGGGAAAATTATCAATTTGACGAACTAAGTTCCAATTTTACCGAATGATAAAATACAAGCATGCACACATGTCGTACATGCATATCATTTAGAGAGATAAAACATTAGGCATTTTTTAAAAAACAATTCTAAAAACTAAAAAGAACAGATAATCTCAATGTTGCAAGGTTGTCTTCAAATTGCCGAATCGGCAGCAAAATGTGCCGAATACGGAAATTATTGGGAGGTCAGAGTGACCTCCCGTGATCTCCCAACGGGGCTCTCCTGGTCAGTACAGAAAAAACTCGTCGATTTAGAACTCCAGATTAATACCAGATAGAGCTCGTATTATGCTGAGACATCGCACTGTTAGATCAGCAACACAAGACAAGTTTAGGTCCTTGGCACAAAGAATTTCTTGATGGATATGTTATAAAAAAAACTACTTGGGGCCAAATAAATAATTATTTGAGGAATATCGAAAGTATCATTCATGCAACGTACAAATATGCTTAACTGCGCATTGTTTGTATTGTCAGTTCTTATTCAAAGCTTATTATAATGAGAGAAATATGCAGCAAGTAAAGTGGTTGCGATAATTTTACCTTTTTCAAAATGAACTAATTGGAAATTCGTTTTGAAAATTACAGTACACAAAGATGAACGATGTATTTTTTTTTTTTTTTTTTGCAGTAAGTTTACCTTCAAAGGAAAAAAAAATTCTCGCTAGGCAAAGTGAAAAATAAAATATTTTTCCAATGAAATATTTTCCATTAAATTACTAAAAGCATTTTAGATCAAATGAATGAGTAAATTTAATAATGAATCAATAATTGAATAAATTATTAAAAAATAAACGAAAAATGAAAATTAATGGAAGAGAAAAAACAAGCGAGTGAATAAAATAGTGAATGAATTAGAGAATAAGGGAATGAATGAATAAATAATTGAATTATTAAATGATGGAATGTGAATTAGTTAGTAAATGAATATGTGCGTGGTTTAATACACGGTTGAATAAGTAAATGGAATGAATTATTTCACTTTGTCAGATCCACTTTTCCTCGTAAACACGTAATTGTACAAAACATTTAAAATAAAAATAAGCTTAACATTTATTAAATAAATATTGCTCCGAATATCAGAAGGTCTCAATGTTAATTACAAGAATTTATCATTTTAGAACAGCAAAAATAGTTTTTGATTTTCACTAAAATATTACAATATTTGTATAAAATTTTGAAAGCTGCTTGTGTTATATTGTCATTTGACCTTAAATTGACAGAGATTACTTTTTCATCGCTGGAATGGTTACATGGACTACATGTTTTACTACATATACTATCCCTTTTTACCCACCCTTAGTAGGGTAAAACGGGATCGTATAAGACTTCGTGAAACCAGTATTTTTCACATAAATAATATTGAACAACTGTGACAAAGGTATTTTTAATAGTTGAAAAGGTGTATATTTTTAAATGACGTCTAACTTTGGAATGTAACTTGTACACAATAAGAAATAAAGCGAAGAATAGATAAGCTACTCCGTTTTTGGGTATATTTCCCTATATAAAAGAAAATGAAATCATGAATTGCTTTTGTAATTTTATGAAGTGTTAAGGAAACAAAACAAAACAAAAAAAAAAAAACTTTAAGAACTATTATTCGTACTAAAATAAACACTTTCTTCTCCAATTTTAATGCAATAGAAAAACTGGTTTAAAATAATACAATGAGTTCAGAAAAAAATTCTTGGAAATTTGAATCATAATTAGCGGGCGAAAAAAAGTCAATCAAAAGCGACAAAACCCATAACAGGCTGGAATTAGTGAACTTCACGGTTCTTATGCACTGCGCTGTCCAACCACGCCACTTGCATCCTAATTTTATATTACTTAGTTTGATACTGTTTATTGAGGCAATGTGTCATAAAAAAGCAGAAGAAAAGGATTTCTGCCGTACAGAAAAACAATTTTTTGACAGTGGATCTAGTTTTCGTCAATAGCAGAAGGGTGATTCTCCAAAATCCTAACAAAATCCTGTCTCCGAAGGAAAACACAAAAATTATTTTACCTAGAAAGTTTTTTTATTCTTTTATTTGTCAGAAATATTTTGTCCTATGTTATCCAATTCAAATTAAACAATCTTTCATTTATTTTTTCCTACAAAAATTTTTGAACAACTCAAAAGTCACTCTTTTTGTGTGTCCCAACCTGTTTTTCAAATGTGCTTAAATTACTTTTAAAAAATTACATGAATATTTCACAAGTTTTAATTAGTAATACAGATTTGTTCTCATTTAAGAGTGTAAGATAGTATTGTTTTAGTTCATTTTACTGATTAAATAAACAAGGAAGATCATTTTTAAGTTTGTCCCAAGATTTGCATGTCACTATCCTGGCTTAGAAATAAGTTCAATTATTAACGGCAAAAATAAGTAATTTTGAATCTGCAGTACTACAGCAATGTTTGTTTTCATTACTTCTTTGGATTCCTTGAGTATTTTGTTAATATGATTTACCTTCTGTTCTCATTACGATTTTAAAGTTCAAAATTGAGGTGTGTAACATTTTTGATGTCAGTATCCTGGACACCATTTCTGTTTTAAATAAAATAAAAGTAATAATTCTGCCTGGTACTGTGTAATTGAGTTAGGAGGTTCCGAAGAGAAAAATAACATTCTTTACCTTAAATATATTTCTGGGCCTAGTCAGCAAGCCTTTAATGATGAAAATGTCAGTACCCTGGACAAAGAAAAAACCGTTCTCCTGGGAATGTTTTTAAAACACTGGTAATACATCCAGTAGAACAGAAGGATTAATTACCAAAACACTAGTTTGAAAACAAAGATTATGATAAAAAAAATCTAAAATTGGCAGACGGTAAATAAAAAAAATGTAACAGACGAACAATTGTGTTATTTTTAGTTATTTATTTGTTGTTGTTCACTCGAATCTTTTAAAAGTAGATCTGTCTCTTATACAATAGGGTGGGCCGAAAAAACACTTTTTTTATTTCGAATTTGTAATAGCGCGGAAAAGTTGCGAATTATGAAGATAAAAAGAAGGGAAAAAATTTATCGAAATCGGTTGATATCTTCCGATCGCGCATAAGGCCTGAAGTTTGACAAAAAATGAAAAAACTTCATTTTCGCGATTTTTTTTTTTTTTTTTTAATTTTTGAATTAGATGTTTTCGTAATATAATAGTGCGGAAAAGTAGCTAATTGTGAAGACAAAAAGAAGGAAAAAAATTATCGAAATCCATTGATATCTTCCGATCGCGCATAAGGCCTAAAATTTGACAAAATATGAAAAAAACTTCCTTTTTGCGATTTTTTTTTGAAAAAATTTTGAATGAGATGTTTTCATAATTTTTTCACTCGGAAAAGTTGATAATTATGAAGACAAAAAGAGGGATAAAAAAGAGGAAAAAAATTATTGAAATCGATTAATATCTGCCGGTCGTGCCTAGGGCATAAACTTTGACAAAATATGAAAAAACATCATTTTTGCGATTTTTTGTTTAATTTTTTGACTTAGATGTTTTCGTAATGCAGTAGTTTGTAACTTTTACTAATATAGCATTAAAACATTGTGTTTTGATTTTGTTTTGGTCAGTTAATATCTTCCGGTTGCGCATTAACCCCAAAATTATCCAAAATAATAATTAAAAAAGTTACATTTTTACGCGTTTTTGGTTTTTGATAAATATATTTTTGTGAAACAATCGTAGTATTTTTTGAGATATACTGATAATAAGATAGAAAAACAAACTACTACAGGTTCAGTCGATGTTATCCAGTTGTGAAAAGCCTTAGAAACTCTTATGCGCAAATTTCGGGCAGCAATCCAGGCAACGTCGCTCGCCTGGCTACGGCTCTATTCTACTCCATCGCCGCCTTCCTAGGACCATGACAGCTGTCTGCCTATATTGTTTTTTCAGTCTGCGTTTCTATGTAGTAATCGCAGTGTACTATTATTTAGTTCAATTCTAGCTGTTTTGATTTTTAAAATCTTGTAGTCCTCTGTAATGATGTAGTTTCCTGTTGTGTGTGGACTCTGTGATTTAACAAAAAGTTATGTAACAATAAAACAAATACTCTAATAACGAGACAAATATTTGGCTGCCCCACTTTTGGAACTCCTAAGAACTGCCATCAAACTAACTGCCTACTGGCGAAGTCACCATTATTAATTTCAAGTGTCAAATTGAACCTTCCTTGAGTACAGCACCTAATGATGTCCTTGCCAGTGGATGGCTTGTTTGATGGTAGTTCTTTTGGAGTACAAAAAGTGGGGCAGGCAAATATTTGTCTTGTTACTAGAGTATTTTTCTTGTTATTTGGCCCGGCAATTACATAACTTTTTTGTTAAATCACCGAGTTCACACAGAGCATAAAACTACATAATTACAGAAGACTACAAGATTTTCAAAATGAAAACAGCTAGATTGAACTAAATAATAGCACACTGTGATTACTACATAGAAACGCAGACTGAAAAAACAATATTGGCAGACAGCTGACATGGTCCTAGGAAGGCGGCAATGGAGTGGAAGAGAGCCGTTGCCAGGCGAGCGACGTTGCCTGGATTGCTGTCCGACGTCTGCGCATGAGAGTTTCTAAGGCTTTTCGTAACTGGATAACATCGACTGAACCTGTGGTAGTTTGTTTTTCTATCTCATTGTCAGTCTGTCTCAAAAAGTAATACGGTTGTTTTACAAAAATTTATTCAACAAAAACCAAAAGCGCGTAAAAATGTAACTTTTTTTAAAATTATTATTTTGGGTAATTTTGGGGTTAATGCTCGACCGGAAGATATTAACTGACCAAAACCAAATCAAAACACAATGTTTTAAGGCTACCGTAAAATTGGGTGTATAGGAACAGCGGGGTCAATTGGAACAAAACTTCTCGACCGTACAAAGAAATTCTTCATAAATATACTATTGGGTATTTTTCACCGTGAATTTTTTTTTCGAAAGGTAAGATCATAGGAAGTAGGAAAAAATTACTTTTGTCAATCTGGCAACGCTACTGGCTTCTAAGGCGGGATACACGTGGAATGCTAGAAAACATCACATTTTCATAGACTGCAAAACTTCATATGCAAGAACAAACCTTCTTATATTTAAAAACTCAGAGTGGTATGTTTCAATTATACATGTATCTGAACAACAGAATACCACATTAGAATTTTCATTTTTTATAAATTGTGTCATAAAAATGAAGAATTCTGAAAAATGCCATAGGAAAAAAATTTGCGGGGTGAATCGGAACACTTAGTTTTGTTGTTCCAATTCAAACTTATTTGAAGGAAACTGTTTGAAAAATCAAGATTCTAACCCCAATTATTCAAATCAAGACAAGGACAAGGATTTATTACTGTTTATCCCTTCTCGTGAGCAACTAGATCTTAAAATGACAAAAAGTTGTAGATTTCAAAAGTTTTTTCTCCAGGAGACTTCTTTTGACTTAAAATACGAGGGGAAAAGTCACATAGACTTTATGTAGCAAAAGTTCAGCACACAGACAGTGATGAATAAGCGAAAAAATATTTCAGGACAATCCCCGAAACCCAGAAATTTCAAGAAACTAAAGAAAAGGCAGAGTTCATCCCAGGAGATGTTATGAAAAAAAATAAGCCAAGTCACAATTGCTAGTTTTAAGGACAAGTACATATTTGTGGACGACATGAGTGACTTCCATTCATGTTAAATCCTTGTATTTCAATTCAAAAACATTTCTTTAAATTACTTTTCATTTTTCATAAGTTCAAAATTATTTTGAATTTTGACGAATTATAAACGTTTACTGGTATTGAAATTATACATTTATTTAACAGTAATTATCTGTTCTTATTCTCCCCCATCAATATTGCTCATGTTTATGAGACCTATTACAGGTTAAATTGAAAAAAAAAATAAAAATTTAGCCAGGTGTTCCGATTGACCCCTATCTGCGGGGTGAATAGGAACACCTATAAAATGCTATGTATATGAATAAAAACTGTTCAATATGTTTTGTACTTGCTCGGAATATCAAGAACAAACCAAGACCGAAGTTTTTACCCAAAAATTTAAATTTAAAAAAAATCTTTTAATTACTTTTTTTACAGTCAAAGCTGAAAAGTGTTCCGATTAACCCCATTTTACGGTATATTAGCAAACGTTACAACTATTGCATTACGAAAACATCTGATTCAAGAAATTAAACAAAAAACGCAAAAATGATGTTTTTTCATATTTTGTCAAAGTTAAGGCCCTAGACACGACCAGAAGATATTATTCGATTTCGATCATTTTTTTTCCTCTTTTTTATCCCTCTTTTTGTTTTCATAAATATCAACTTTTCCGCACGAAAAAATTATGAAAACATCTCTTTCAAAAATTTTTCAAAAAAAAAAAAAAAAAAAAAAATCGCAAAAATGATGTTTTTTCATAAAATGTCAAATTTTAGGCCTTATGCGCGATCGGAAGATATAAATGGATTTCGATATTATTTTTTCCTTCTTTTTGTCTTTACAATTAGCTATTTTTCCGCACTATTACATTACGAAAACATCTAATTCAAAAATTAAAAAAAAATAAATCGCGAAAATGAAGTTTTTCCATTTTTTGTCAAACTTTAGGCCTTATGCGCGATCGGAAGATATCAACCGATTTCGATAATTTTTTTTTCCTTCTTTTTGTTTTCATAATTCGCAACTTTTTCGCGCTATTACAAATTCGAAATAAAAAAAAAAGTGTTTTTTCGGTCCACCCTATTATACAATTTTTAACTTAATAACAGATTTCTAGAATTACATAAATTTGAGCCGAGAAATAAGCAGTTCTTCAAGGTTACTGTAAAACTGGTTCACAAGATAATGAGGAGGTAACTTTTTTGTATAAATATAATAAGGCTCGACCGATGGCATTTTTTGGCCGATGGGCCGATGCCGATTGTTGGCCGATGGTCCATTTTCCCCCCCTTCCATCTGACGATGGCCGATGCCGATGCTGACGGAAAAAAATCAAACGATTAGAAAAATTAATGTTTTATAAGATATTTGATGGTTCATATATTCATTTCATTCTTCTTTTTTTTCAGTCATTCAGATTTTGATCTAAATTTCTATTTTACTACCACTTGACAAAAACTGTATGAGAGAGAGAGAGACGTAGTAAGTTGAGAACTCATTCGTACCATTTGTACTGGGTGTAGATACTTTCTTAGCTGCAATCCGAGGTTCCAAATGTGCTTTTTACTTTTTCTTTTTTTGACTAATCAATTTTAATTTCAATGGAGACTAATATCATAAATTGGCGACTACTGAGTGATATGATCGCAAAGTGTTTTATAAATAACAAAGAAAGATACAACAACGATGGAGAAAAAAATAAGATGCTGAATTCGGTATCAGCTGGGCGGTATTTGACGAAATTCCTATTAAAATTTTCGATATTTGTAACATGAATCTCTGTATAACAATTCCGGCATTGGTTCGCAATATACTCTTTTATTCATATATTAAGTTCCACGTACATGAACAAAAACGTTTGAGATAAAAATTTGAAACGGATACCGTATTTAGTAATAAGCAACTATTTTATTATTTAAAATAAACATAAAACCAAGACTTCAGAAATAATATGTGTATTTAGATTAGTGGTTCCCAGCCTGTGGGCAACAATGGGTGGCACCAATTTTTGCCTCTCTGAAAGGCTGTAAGAAGAAATAACTTTTTACCCCATAAAATAACCAACATTGGTTCAAATTAATTTCTCACCAAATTCCCATTTTGCTTCAGCTTGCACTTTATTTCTGCCACTTTTGCTATAAATTTGATTTTTTATTTTGCTAAATCTCGCAGCAATATGGTATTCTGTTTTTTTTTTTGCTTCAGTCGCGCCAAAATTTTAATTTTCCTGCTTCAGCCTCTCTAAGGGCCGAATTCAAGTGAAACACCATTGCAATCGCTTCGAGGCGATCGCAATATACCGAAATTGCAATCGCTACTGGAGGTCGAATTACGATAGAATCGTATATATATATATATATATATATATATATATATATATATATAGTGTTCCAAGTTAACCTCCATGATCTCTATTTCCTCAACCGTTCGTCCTAGATGTATACTTCCATTTGCAAAATTGCTCGAAATGAGGAGGAGAGTTAAGATATGGAAAGTTTGAAGCAAAAACAATAATATTTAAAGAAGTAAAAAAAATAACTTTTAATAGGGGCTCCGGGCCCCCAAACTTATATTTAAGGAAAGAATCTCCATTAAAAAATAATACTAACACAAAAAAATGACATTTGTGCGATCAAAATCCATGGAGAAATGAAACATGAAACTTTATGACTTATACCACTTTACACTAGCATTATTTTAAGTGATTTTGGGGGCCATATACAAGCGAAATTCGCACCATTCAGATATCTTTAATAACAAAATATTCTTTACTTTCCTAAAATATAAACTGTAAAAGTTATAACATGGGAATTAAAATACGAAAAAAATTGAATAAGAAAGAATGAAAATGTCTTGCTGAATTTGCGAATATGTAAATTTAGCGACTGTATAGTGATTGCTTGAAATAACGTAATCCCTTCACTGCAGAATAAAATCGGCTTAACTAGATGCATTTCGTTAAGGCTTAAAGTTACGATCGAAACAGTATGTAGAAATGGTTTTGCTTTACGGACAATGTAATCGCAATGTATATTATTTCTTAGATTCTACATATTTCATGTGTTTAATATCTTGGTATAAAATTGTATAATAATTTACCTTGTATTGTTATGTTTTGTAGTCTTGTAGCATCTGTATTTATTTTTGAATACAATGAGAAGCGAATGTTTTCTGACATGGACGAAACAAATTTCATTATCGTACCTAATCTAAAAGCTCGTTAGTCCACTGGCACGGCGAAAATTTTCTTTTGTCAATATGTTTACGGGCCCTGCGCATTTAAAACTCGAATATCTCCGCGAATTTTGATCGCACAGATGTCTTTTTTTGTGTTAGTATTATTTTTCAATGGAGATTCTTTCCCTAAATATAAGTTTGGGGACCCGGAGTCCCTATAAAAAGTTAGATTTCGTAGTTTTTGACTGAATTATTTTTTCTCTTCAAACTTTCAATATTTTAACTCTCTACCTCATTTCGAGCAAATTTGCAATTGAAAGTATGCATCTAGGACGAACAGTTGAGGAATTAGAGAGGTCTATGAAGCGTTTGACTATAAAATTGTTAAAGTCACTGCCCGTTATTCGGGGTGAATAATATAAGAGAAAAATATGGAACAACCTTATATAAAGAGAGCATGGGAAATCAAAATAAATGAGCCCTAAGCCGCTTTTAAGCGTGTGTCTCCGTTAAGGGAGGTTTTAAATAGATTTGTTGTGTCAAGCAATGAAAATACTTTTTGATTCAGGCAGTTTCTTTATTATTGTTAAAAAATTTTTGATAACCAGATGATGAAAATCGTTTTGTTACCCTCCTCGTGCTTCTTGTCAAAAATTTGACCGTTTTGAGGGGTGTAACGCACTTAAAGTGGGTTCCCTCTATTTTTTGTCTCAATAAGTTCCTAACAAAGACTAAGTACATTTTTTTTAATTAAG
>JAXGGA010008998.1:0-53732 GCA_038373865.1 Uloborus plumipes
AAAACGAGAGTCATGCTGGTAAAAAAGGTTGTATTGGGTACAAAGTACTGTTTTATAAACTACATTACTTCATTCAATGTAAAGAAGCTCATAAATAATTTACAAATAATAGGAATAATGAGGAAAACTAAAATTAGATGAAACAGCTATTTCAAAAAGATAGGTCCACTGTACCAAGCATCAAATAAATGTTGAATTAATAAGAAATATTTCTGATTTTTTTCTGAATAAGCTCATAAATCCTATTTGGCATGGTTTCTACAAGTTTTTGCAAACAATTTGTTCCGATTTTGGACCATTCGAAGGAAATAGCCCTTTTTTAATCTGCAGTACTCTTGTACTACCTTTCGCCTGCGTACCCCGCTCTAGCGAGTATACCCCACATGTTTTCTACTAGATTCAGGTCGGGGCTGCAAAGTGGCTAATCGATAATAGGGTCATTTAAGGACATCTCGACACCTTAAGGAAAAATCATAAATAACTGGTTAATATTTAAGGATTTTATTATTTATTTTTACAGAAAACAATTATTCCATTATTAGGCTGTATTATTCCTGTATAATGGTTTACCCTGAAAAACATCATAGGTCATATAAATACTATGAAAAAATAAAAGCAAAATGTCCACTTCTCCCTTAACTGCGGGAGATCTCGACAGGCACCTACGGGCTGGCAGGTACAATTCAAAACAATGTTTTTTTACTTCTGTGAAATATTGAAAAGAGAGATTTGCGTAATAAACATATATTACAATGCAACAATATATATCGCCCTTTTAACTATGTACATTTGTTGCATGTAAACTGGGTTTCCTTCCCATTTTGTACGCAAGCCTCATGGAACCACGTATTACATTCTCCAACACATTTCACCCACTTCTGTCCGTTGGTATCATCAAAGTAATACCCACCACACTCGCCACAGTAATTTTCACTATCATGGAGATCTCTCGAGGAACTGGGCTGAGTTCCTCCCGAACGTCTAGATCCCTGTGTTGGTGTTTTTCTGCGCATTTGGTTCCTGTACTCTACGGATGTTAAAACGGCCGATTCTTGTTTTTTTTCTCCCATTCCGTACAGAGTGTATCTGTACTACTGGTACAGGAGATAAACTCGAAAATGACGTAGAAGCTGATGAAGTGGATGGTGATGATGACCTTTGAATGTTATCATCTTCCTGTACCATAACGGTACCATTTGTTGTAGACATAAGTTCAGGTTCAAATATATGTTCTTCCAAAATGTCTGGGTTATATGGATAGATTCCACATTTTCTAAAGCCATTGGTAAAGTTCCCTGGCGTAGCAGACTTTTCCCAAGCTTGTTTGAATATTTCTGCAAAGTCTTCTTTGGTGATCCCCTTTCCTGGATGGTGATGAACAAAGTTCCTGCATGCTTCATTGTAAAAATGTTTCAGGCTCTTGAAATATGAAACATCAAGGGGTTGGCATTTGTGAGTGCTATGTGGAGGGAGGCATAGCATCTCAATTCCGAACAGTGACGCTTTGTTCAGTGTATCCAGATCTTTGCAGTGAGAGGCGTGTCCATCTATAATGAGTAAAATTTTGCCTTTTGGTCTGTATTTGTTCAGATGGTCAAGAAATTTGTTGAATACTTCGCTGGTCATGTATCCAGAGTCTGACATCTCTAAAGTTGATCCATTTGGTAAACCTTTGGCATACGACGGTTTTTTCCTAATACCCTTCATCATATGACAAAGGGAGGGATGGCACTTCCTGTTGCGCTCCTACAAACCATAGCAGTAACAGTAGACCCCTTTTCTCCTGTCGTGGAGTGGTACACATCCTTTTTGCCTTTGGAAGAAATCACTTTACCAGGTTTAAAAATTAGCTGCAGTCCAGTTTCATCGGCATTAAAAATTCTTGCTGGTTCTTCCCACAGGTCCAACGCATCATACATTTCGCGTAAATTGTCAAAAAATTTTCGTACTTCGTCTCTATTGAGACCTCTGGAACGTGCATAGGACAAGCCTTGAGCTTTCCTTACTGACAAATTGGGGTGTCTTTCTAAGAAAGAATATACCCAGTTATATCCTGCCATGCTGCTGTCTTTGTTGAACCGGTGCGTTAGATTCCTTTTCTCCGCAAATTTAAATACTAGTTTCCTAATATCATTTACGGTCATGCCAAACCCCTTGGAATCCAGCAGTAATAAATATTCAACCAGTTCCTTTTACATAGCCTCATCTAATGTTGCTCCCTTTCTAATTTGCCGGTTTGATACTGCACCTGTTAGTACCCTGATCCTTAATGTATTCCTCGGGACGTCAAATTTTTCGGCCGCAGTTGCAAGTGGCATTTTGTTCTCTTTCACCTCTGGTATGGCAGCCGCCATCTCTTCAGGCTTCCATTTTCCAAGTACTCCTTTATAATCATAAATGCGAGGCATTTTCAACCCTAAAATATCATAAAAAAGAAGAAAAAAATATTAATTTGTTCGCAAACTATCGAGAAAAGAAATATCAGCATACAAGACTTACAATGTACTAATCAGGGAGAATTCGACAGGCCGATAAGGGAGAACTCGACTGTCGAGATCTCCCCATAACAGAATGTCGAGATCTCCCCAAGTTACACATTTATGTGAAAGATGGCAGCACTGCCCTCTGACAGGTTATGCAAACTTTTTGCTTGCGCAACCATGTTCTTGAATGTCTAATCTTACTAGCCAGCCATTCGAAAATCACCAAAAATCAAAGCCATCGTCCCCATTTATCATTGTTACAAAAGTCAATCTTATACTGCATGCATTATAAACTATGAAACACTTACCTGACACATAAATGATGGTTATTTTCTTGATGAATCTCAGACTTCACTACACCTTCGATTGAAAATGACGCACTACACTCTCAGGTCATTTCAATACGACAGTTTCCACTTTCGCCACCAGGGTGCAGGGGGGTCTACTGGGGGATTTCCTTAAAAGTGTCGAGATCTCCTGAGTGTCGAGATGTCCTTAAATGACTATATGTACAACATTATCCAGAAACCATTCAAAAGTGGACTTTGTAGAATTCAGAGGAGCATTGTCCGGTTGGAGCAAGAAGAATGAGCCCCCAATGGGTTCTGATTGTGGAATAAAATATTGTTCAAACAGCCTGTTATAGCCAGCAGCATTCAAACGATTGTCTACAAATGCTATACCAGTTTTTCCTATCCCTCTGAATAGGGCACACGCCATAACGGAACCACCATCAGCTTGCCTCTTCGAGAATATCTGTCTATCGTTACGCAGAACGTGGTAGTAATAATGCCAACCATCTGGACCATCCAGGTTGAATTCCTTTTTATCACTGAATATCACACGATGCCTATCTTGTTTCCAGGACATCACTTCCTGCGCGAATTTCAATTTCTTTTCTTTGTGCTTTTTAGTCAATTTCGGAGCCGCTTTTCTCTTCAAGTAAACTAAACTGCCTAACTTCTTTACCGCTCTGTGAACTGTACATTTTCATATTGAAGGGTTTAGTTGTGTGGCCAAAGTGGATGTGCTCATTATTTCCAGTTTTTAGGTCCCTTACGATAGGGCTTCCTTGTCGGGGTGTAACTTGTGATGAGCGGCCAGATGATTTTTTACTGCTATAAGCATTTTTAAATAGCAAAAAATTGTTTGCAACACTTTGCCATCTGTTTAAAAGCGTACCTATTTCTCTATTCGATTTTCCAGACTGTTTAAATGCATCAAATTTACCCTGCTCAACCAGCGAAAGACTGCAATGACAACCCGTTTTGTTTGACTACAAAATGCTGTTCAAATCTGTTTAAATACCTCCACAGTAGCAAGCATAATCCCGTAGTAATACTTAGCAACGATACTTATGCAAATTTTCGGAAATAAACGTGGTTGGTGCAAAATTTCTGAAGACGGACCTATCTTTTTGAAACGGTCTGAAAATGAAAATTTGCATAAAATAAGAGGAATTGATTTATAATTTAAGAAATTTTATCAAACATAGTTATAACAATTGCAGATAGATAATCACTATCAAAAAAAGTGATTCTTACTCTCAATTAAGAGTCGAAATTTCGAAAAATAAGGGTGGACCTATCATTTCGAGACGCACTGTAGGTGATGTTAGAATTGTAACTGTGGATGAAATGATAACGTTTCCTGCTAAGAAATCTTCAAATAGACGCTGCTATTAAGTGTTTCTATTTTTTTCCAACCTAATTTTTTTTTTCTTATTTTACCAAAATTGATCTTAATAGACTCCATTATGTTTGATCAACATTAATTTATATGTAAAAGCAACAAATACGCCTAACGGCTTTTGATGAATTTCACAGACACAATTGTTTTGTATTCCGCTTTATAATTTTCTGTCATTTACACATTTAAATGTAAGTAGATATCTCATTAATGGATACATTTACAGAAAAATATTCCCCACTGCAATACTGCAAACTTTGTCAGGTAGGACCCATAAACCCCTTTCCAAATTATGCTCGCTTTAAATATAAATAAATGGGGGGTGGCCCACTTACCCCTTCCTACGGGGTAAGTGGGTCCCCCACGCCATTTTGTAAATAATACAATATTTAAAAATATTTAAAGCATTTTCTTTCGGAAATAATGCTGAACTTGTGTTCATTAATAATGAACAAGATGAAATAAGTCAAAAAATTTAAGCCTTTTTGCTTTAAAACTTTTGTATAAGGCTTTAAAAACGAACTGTTCTAAAAAGGGGGCCCACTTACCCTAAACCACCCTATACGCCACTGTTGCTGCATGATGGTCTGATTTGACTATATTATAACTGTAAACTACCCGCTCCACCTGCATCGAATGTGGAGATGCCACGATAAGTGTTCGAAGCAACTTTTTGAGTGGCCTTTGGGATAAGACGAACATTTTCGTTAGTCTTGTGGAAGTGCAGAAACCAATGTTCGAATTCGCTGGGAGAGTGGGAATTTGATCAATGAGCGGCCACAGCTTTCACATACCGATTCGGAAAATTCAGAAACTTTATTCGGAAACAGATTGGAAAGTAAATTTTCTCCGGCGAAGTTATTTCCGCTGCTGATCCTGCAACGCATAAGGCTTTGGCGGTTTTTAAAGTTTCGGCCTGTTCGTCATTAACTTTATCTTTAAGAAAATTTATTGATGATGGGACAATTTCTTGTCTTATTCATTCAAAACGTTTTGAAAATATTGTGACATTAGAATGAACTTTCTCTCTATGTTTACTGGAAGTATCTTCTTTTATGGTCGTCGTCTTCTCGCAAGCTTCGAAATCACCGGAATTAGGCCCATTTATCAATAATTCCAGTTTAGTTATGGCAATATTCAAAACTTCAAAAAATTAGGAAACATTTTAGGAAAACGTAGGTGGGCAATTTCATTTGACTGTATAAGCAATTTTATTTGACTCTGTGGGCAATTGCCCCATAAAACCCCCTTAAAATATATGCCCTGAGACATAGGTGTTTAGTCTTAGGCGTCAAAAATTTGGCGACATTGGAACAAATTTTGAAAATTTTTGAGTTGCCAACATCTTCCCAGATACTACTTATTTGGCGATATCACACATTTGGTTAGTAATACGCTTTTATTATAGGTTCACTTGTGGGTATGTAACTCTGAATAAAAGATAAAATTCACGTTCTTTACAAATATAAAAGTAAATAGTAGCCTTAGTTTGTATGTAACTCAGAGTAAAAGATAAAATTCACGTTCTTTGCAAATATAAAAGTAATATATTTAGTACTATTATTAATACTAAAGGCTAAAATATATTATATAAACTATGTTACTAAATTACATGTTGATGCATTATAAGTGCATCTAAAAGCGTATTTTTTAGTTTTTTAAAACTAATTTTAGGATTAGTTTTAGTAAAGCAAGCCTTTGTTCAAAATTAAAATTTTCATTAATACAAAAAAAAAAAAAAAATAGTTAACCCAGTAAAGGGTAGCGAAATTCTCCGCTTGGATAAAAGCAGGTATTACATGGTATCAAACTAGTGAAGAAAAGCTAACCCCAAAGAAATAAAAAAGGCAATAAAGGGTAAATAATCCACAGCTCATAGAAGGAGATATGTATTACAATTGAAATTTCATTAAAGAACAAAATCATTCGCTAGCTAAATTAAACATCGTTGTAATATACTTAAAAAATCCACGATAATCCGCAAAATTATTGCATCAAAACATTATAGAACAATAAAAGCTCCAATTAAATGTAAAACATGGAAAAACATTGCGACGAGTAACAGAATATCTTTTGCTTTCGCCACGATAGAATAGCAACAATTCGCCAAGCGCCAATGTATCATTGTTATCAAATTAATCTGCAGTTTTTCGCCAATCGTATTTCATGCATAGACAGCTTTACGTGCATTTAGAATGATTTTCCCCAATATTTTTTTCCTGCCAAATGGTAAATGAATAAATGTGGGACAAATTACTGACAGCAGAGACATAGTCTAAAATTGTCTTCTAAGTATTTTTTTAGCTGCTATATTGATAATTTAAGAATATGCAGGGGGGGGGGGAATCCTCCTATCTATCATGAAAAAGTAGGGTTAAAGGACCGTTTCTAAAATGTGCCATCAGAATATAAGTGATGGTTTTTGTGTTATAAAGTTTTAAAGTGTGTGCGATTGGTATCAGTACCGTCAGTAGATAAAGGGTTAAAAGAGAGAGGAGGGAGGAATTAAAGCGTGAAAGGCAGCAGAGAGAGTGGAGAAAAAGAAAACAACTTGGTCAAAAGAGTTTTCCTTGAAAGACTCAGAAACCAGGAGTTCGAGTAGAAAAGTCTATCCGGTTTAAGGCAGACTAGGTACGGCTTCCGTACTTACGAGTACCATTAAGGTGGAAGTCCGTTTTGTGCGCAACATACATGCCATAAGACCCGTCTGTTGAGCAGACAACCATTCACAACACTCATTCACACAGAAAAAGGAAAAGGACAGGAGAGAGTGAAAGGACATCCATGCCCGAGCCGGGATTTGAACCCAGGACCTCGTCAAGCCAATGAGACCACTAGACAAGGTTGCCGGCGGGAGTATTACTATATTGTCTAAGTATTTCTAGTTTCAAGAGTTTTATTCGCGCTTCCTTAACCCCACATAGTCTAGTCAATGAATACATTATAGAATGAATGGAATATGCGAGAGTATTTGACTTCAGAATATTGTTAGGGGTAGGGGAAGACCGCCTATATTGGACCCCCTAAGAACAGGAGGCCTGTGTCGCTCAATGTGAAGCAAAACAAAAATACAAAATAGGGCATCGAGAGTTAAATTTAATCAGGAACCGCCCTAGGAGCTTATATTTTCTAAAAATATTGAAATTATTTTTTAAAAAATTATCTTACAAAAAGTTGCAAAAGTTCAATTTAGGAATATATGCGCCTATATTGAACCATGCGCTTCCTAAATTGGACCGTACCAGGAAATCAAAGAATAATTTATATTTGAACTATACATTTTTTTCCAGGATTTGCAATAGAATTTCTTTTGCTTCGGTCTCATTTAGGCAGTGTTGATACACTCACCGATGGCATTTCATGTATTTAATCATGTTTTGCGCTTTATCTCTATGACAAATATTGCAATAACAACTGTTTCGTGCAGTTTCTTGCTTATTCTTGTGTGACTTTTTCTGTGCTATGCTTCTTTCATACGGTGTTAGGATGATTGCTGAGATAGCCTTCCTTTTTGTTCTTTCTATTTTTTGGATAAATTGATATGTGAGCCTTTGCAAAATCATAGTTGAAGTTGACGATCATGCTTTGATGAGAACTATACGCTGATTATGCACAGCTTGTACTAATTTAAGTCGTAGCTAGTTCTTGTACATGGTGTGCAACAGTATACAACTTGTACCGAACATGTAGCCTGCTCACTTTGAGTAGTTTTATCTGGACTACTTACCTCGAACTCTGCTCCAGCCAAGTCAATGCCGCTAAACACATGTCAATTAACAGGACAAACTCCTGTTCTTTAGAATCAACTCACTGCATTTGCCATAGCCTTGATTGAGGTTTATCCATAAGAGTTACCAAACAGTTCTTCTATTCGATATTGGGTAATGGATCTCATTGGATGTTCTCGCATCCATGTATCACACGCTCGATTAAAATATGTAGATAAAGGCTGAAAAAAGATAACATTTTGCATGGTGTGCTTAAAGAGAAAGCATTATTGTATCGCTCTCGTTAACCAAGTTTATTACATCTGTGCCCTTGGTTTAACGGTTTTGATGAAATATTGTATCAATTGTGTGAATTATCGTTTGTGATCCAACTTTTTTTTGAACAAGCATATTGCTCACCATGAGGTGCTTTTATGACAAGCATATACATGGAACGTATTATTTTGAAAATATGCATGGGGAGGGAGGGGGTGTAGCAATTATGTTGCACTCATGCAGCAAATAGCAAGTGTGTTTCTAACACGTTTCACCACACATTAGTGCTCCAAACTGGTGTTTACCTTTATAAGTCAATATATTTAGGGCATTTGGACTGTGAAAAGACCGGTTTCATCTACATTGAACATTTTAGTAGCATATTAATTGTTTCTTTTTAAAATCTTTTCGAACAAATCGAAGAATTTAATTTTTTTTCCTCGGTAAACCAGCACAAATTTTATTTAAATTAATAGCTATGTTTAACAACCTGAAACTGCAACTTAATGGAAAAAGAGAAAAAAAAAAAAATATTTCAAGAATTTGCAGCTTCTAGAAAATGTGCTTGATAAAAAAATGAATATCGTGAATAGGGGTTAAAGTATGCTTAAAATAACTTGATGGAAATAACTACGATATTAAATCAGACGAGTCAATTATTTAATGTTACAATTAATCAACAGTCTTGCTTAAAATCATATCCTTAAATTGGACCACTGGTCCAATATAGGAAAATTTTTTCGGTCCAATAAAGGAAAACATGCCATTTTTTATTCTTCAGCTTATTTCTCTGTCAAAAATTATCGCAATCGCGCATGTAAATACATAGATGTGATCCTTATTAAACAAAGATTGTCATGCTGTAACAGCAGTTTATCTCAGTTTATAAGTTTTAGTACTATCTTACTAGGTACAAGTCCGCAAAATAAGATTTTACACGTTTCCAACATAAATCATGCCGTAACTCACGCTATGCAGTTCGAAGACTGGTGAAACTTCATACACATTGATTTTATTCCTAAAACTTCGTGTGTCTACCGTCAAAGTGTAGTATAGAGCTCTGTACTAGATTTTAAGGACGAAGTCCAATTTAAGCAGTGGTCCAATATAAGCGGTCTTCCCCTATTAAGTAAGTAAACATACTGAAAGTCCCCGACCTTGAGGGGTGAGCTAAAGGTGGGAGGGAGGGGGGAAGCAAATTTTCGGTTTCTCGAAAAAATCGCGGAAATGGTGGGAAAAATGGGTTCAAAATAAAAATTCAAGCTAAATAAACTTCCTATAACAGTGTTTCTACACATATTTGTCGAGTTTTCATTAATTTTCCGGGTGTATGTTGAGAAAAAACGATAATTTTGGGGAAAAACTCGCTATTTTTGTCAAACATTTACGCTTTGTGCCTTCCAAGGTCATTTTTCCTTATAAATGTTACTAACAAAGTTGTAGAGCTTTAAATTTTCTTCAATTTGATATGCTACTTTGCTACATTTTATTAAACCAATCGAAAGTTATAGAGTTTCAAACACGCGCCTTCATGCTAAAAATAGAGTACTTGAAATTCACAAAAATCAAACTGACGCGAAAAGGGATCGCGCGCTTCCTCTTTTTTCAATGGAATCGAAAATTCTGATTAGCAATGAAGAAGTTGTTATAGATTACTGCAACACAAATCATGTCACACTTCAAAGGGAACCCCCCCCCCCCTTAATTCTGGTGTTTCAGTTACTGAAATTGTGGCTTTGTGGCAAGGAAAAGAGTAAAAAGAAGTTTGACGCCTAGCATTTTTTAATAAAATTATGTTTATAAAAAGTAGCTTAAGAAAAGTACTAAATGACGAAGGGAGTGGTTTAAAGAAATGAAAGAACTTATACTTGTGCAAGCATTTACTTAATTATCAATAGTTTAACTATACTGCTAACTTATATGTATGCTTTCTCAATTTAAAGATACCTTCGACTTAACAATATTTTTTTACAGTCCCTAGGCAATCGTTAGATCGATTTTATACTGTAGGATTTCTTATTCTGTTAATTCATTAATGTAAAAATATATTCCTACGTAGGTTATCCTTTAAATAGATTTCCAACTCCTTCTCTCTGTGTTCTTTTTAAACCTACTTTATTTCAAGCCGTTGATTGTTTTAAGGGGCCTCAGAACCTTCAAAATTTCCGATTTTCTGGGAAAAACATAAGTTATGCATAATATCATTTCGAACAATTCGATGCCTCACTTCTTACAATACGCAAAAAACTTGTCGTGTTGTCGTAAGAAACCGGAAACTACTGTCTGTTTGTGTATTGTGAGCCTGGCAGCCACAAACGCTTCCATTTGAAGAAGGGGAGATAGGTTTAGGATGCGCACTTCCCGATGCCTTCAGCTTTTGTTCGCTTGCTACTTCCTCTTTGCATTTCCCCCCTATTTCGAGAGAGTCAGAAGAGACTTGGCGCGTGCGCAGATTCGACGGAGGTCTCGCGGAAAAATGTTAGACAGTATGCCCAAATGAAAATAATGTTAACAACAGCAGGTGCTTAAACTTCTTTTTCTCAGAAGTCTGTTTTTCGTTTTGCGGCATATCTAAAGAATTTCTCAATATATTTCCATGCAACTTTTTTTGTACTTTTGTCTGGTCAATTAAATCATCTAAACCTCAATTTTACTTCAAACTCAACTTTTCAAAAAAAAAAAGTCTACCTAAATTTTGATAATTGAAAGGCTTGGAAGATGAAAGGGTTGTGTGACAAAACCGAAATTGCGAGCAATTAAAGTTCAACGTTTTGTTGTTGCAGCTTTTTTGTTTTTTGGTTTTGTCGTTAAGTGAGCGCATGAAGTTGGTCGAATAGCATCTATTTTTTGATGTACGAAGTTTTATTTGTTTACCTCTATCCGTTCCCCCCCCCTTACCCGTTTTCAGTGGGCATTTTCAAAAAATATAACAGCCCCTTCATCCTCCAAACCCTTTAATTATGTTTAATATTTCAATTAAGAAATAATAAACCTTTAAAAAAATAATTGAGGTTCAGGTCTTGAGGTAGATTTCTATCAATACTTAAAAAATATTAGGATTATGCATACATTTTCCAGAGAGAGAGAGAGACTCTAGAGTGCACGATATTTTTCAAACGTGAGAAAACAGTGTATTTTACTATTTCTTTTTTGTATTAAAAAATTTACTGTTTAACTGCACGTTATATCATGTATTACTTTCTACATTTTCAGCTTTAATTTAAATCTAAATGTTTATGTGTAGCTTTTATATAGAAATTTAGTTACATGCTGGGCAATTCCATGGTGTCGGACGTAAAAAATGAAGAAATATTTTTTAGTTTTAGTTCCATTTATCAAATATAAACTGAATAGAAATGATTAAGTTGGTATTCAAAATATTCACTACATCAAAATGAATAAAAAATCATGTTAGTTTTTTGAAATAGATCTCTAAAATAGAAATTAAGAAGATTTAAAGAGTTGGTGTCGGACGTAAACGCACAAATAGTAAAATTGGAGATTCACTTAAAATGTACTGAAACTCTGCGAATTGGCTTACATTTTAATTTCAAAAACAGCTAAGATCGATAGTACACTTATGATTAAAGCATATTTTACAGTTTTTTAATGATATTATTTTGAGTAAAATTAACTTGGAACTACTTTTACCTTGGTGTCGGACGTAAATTTGCGGTGTCGGACGTAAACTCTTCGAATTGGACCTAAACCGTTGTTCTTAAATGTAAATACATGTCAATGATTACAGTTTTAAATAAGAAAATTAGCTTAACTTTTATTCCTAGGTCACATATTATTTTTTAACATTTAAAAGGGTTCATCAAATTTAAACTGCCCCCTTTTTCCTGTTGGGAGAGGACGACGAATACGTTTATAATGTCCCGTAACTCGTAAAATATTTTGTCCTCAGTTCTTGGCCACTTAAAATAGCCTTTAGAACTATGCATGACTGATACTACAATATAATTTGCAATTTTTTTGGTGATACATTCAAGACAAAGCTTGGCATCATGCGTTACCAAAACCCAGTCATTGATGTTTACTGTACCAAGATCTGCAGATTCTTTGATCCCGTAATTATCAGATTCTGACATAGAAAATATTGATACTGTTCTTAATTTGTTATCACGTGATATGTCACCAATTTGAACTTGATTATGTCCAACTGATTTGACAAAATGAGCAGGTTTGATGTTTGGAGTATGGAAAACAGCTTTCCAGTGTCTGATGCAAATGCTTTGTACCTATGTGTATATCTTTTGCTGGAATATACTTTATATGCATATTTGGATTTAAAAGTTCTGCAACTTGAGAAAATTACTCCGCTTTTGTCACAGTCATTTTTCCTGCTTTAACGCGGCGCCAAACGATTTTTTTCACAGTGCCTCCTATGGCATCAACCACCATCAACCAGCAAATATGAATATTAATCAGAACACTGATAAAAAAATGTAAGTATCCACTTGTACAAATCCAACTACAAAATCCATGTGTTCTGACTCTTTGCGAAACAGAATACAGGTTGTGTTGTGATGATCTACCCTTTAAAATTTTAGATGAATACTTAGAGTTGGGTTACTGTTTTTTTTCAAAGCAATAATATGCTTAGTAACTTTTTATTAATTCAAGAGTTCCCAGAACAACTCAGATGCAATGTAATTGTCTTAATATAAATGTCTCATGAGGAGAAAAAAACTTTTAAAGCATTATTCTGAAGCAAAATTTACTATTTAATAAGTAAATTTAAAGTATATTTAAGCACGTATATTTATGCACAGTAAAGTCAAAATTATATTTTTTTAAATCATGTTTCACTTTAACTTTGTAATTAAAGGCAAAATATGGAGAATCACAGTTGTAAACAAGTGTTACATAAGAAATGTAACAGTGTCGGACGTAAACGGTGTCGGACGTAAAAAAATTCTTTACGTCCGACACCTAGATTTTAATTAAAAATATTTACTTGTCACAAAATGTTAATAGGTTACATCAATGAGACCAAAGATCTTACTTTGTATACAAAGTTAGATGTATGTATCTTTAAAATTATTGGCCCAGCATAATTAATCGTACATTTTGGTGTCGGACGTAAAACACTTAATGTGCACCATGGGAATTCTGTCACAAATCAAAATGAATTATATTCTCACACATTTTTACAACATCACCTGCTGTGCACTGAATATTTAAATAGTTATTCGTCTTAATTCATAATTTTAGTACGTATATTTTGGAAAAAACAGAGATTCTTTGAGAGTCGTCAAATATAGTTTGAAAACGCTCTGGATGTTAACCTTAGTTTGACTTCTTGTAACTTAGTTAAAACTTAAGTTATCAAAATTTAGACATGAATTTCAAAATATACAACTCTTTACCTTTAAAATGATACCTTATTTGTTTAGACATATTAATTTTGAAAATTTGACTATCTGGTTGACCTTATCGTGGAATTGCCCTGCTTTCAAATAATAGAGATTTTATGTGTTGCGTTTAAATTACAAGAGTTCGTATAGTCCGTGAAGTTTGTTTCCCTGTTCGACATAATCTATAACAATGTTCTACAACAATACTGCTATTTTGCTTTAAAAGTTAAACAATGCATGATATCATAGAGGTGTTACATAAAAGGAAATATTGTTTAAAAAATCACTTTCTTCAAAACTTCTGAACTAGTAGCATCAAAAGATGTAGCTCCTGAAAAAAGGTCCGTTCCCAGTTTTTGCCTCGAAAGAAAAGACTAAGTCCATGGCTGTGTAAGGTAAGTTACTGAGTCATAATAACTTCATGATTAAATATTGTAAAAAACGCGAAATATATTTATTTTGTGTCGTATCTCATTCTTTCATCTCATTCAATCGCGAAACACGACAATCTTGTGTGTCGCGTGAGCTAATGTTTCCATAACTTTAAATAGGAATTCGAGTGAATTTGAGTGATTTTTCGCAGCATCTTAACATGTTATTTGAGGTAGTAAGCGAAATCACAATCCTGCAGTTAAAAACAGCAAATCCCAGTATAGCTATTTAGAAACGAAATTTACCTTACTTGGAATTACACTTTCAAATACGTTATATCTGATGTGAGAAAGATACGTTAACATTAGCTTAAGCATTAACGAACATTATGCGAAATCGAAAAAATCGATTCCCTCTTAAAATAACTTATAGTTAGCAAGATTTTGTTTCGCAAATGCTTCCGAAAACGCTTTTACTCGACTCAAGAAGTTTGATTGCAATCAATGCTCGTCTTAATTTTTATGATATGTACAACTCAGCTGAAAGTAATATTATTCAGAAGTTAAAAGTAAACAAAATAAGTATTGCCATTTCCAATTTAGCAAAATGCTGAAACAAGCCAAAATCACGCGAGACTTTCAAAACGAAGCAGGGAATTGCGTGCAGTTAATAACTCATTTTGAGATCTAGTGAAATACTGTCACCCATTCTTAGTTGCGTAGTTTTCACTAGTTATGTAGTTTGATTACTTTTTTTAATGGAAGCAATTAAAAAACAAAAGCTTTATGTTTAAAAAACCAATTTTACACGCACGTCAAACCAGATTCGGTAAATGTCTAAGCATTTGCAAAAAATTTCACAGGCTTTCTATTACAGTGGTTTTCTTTTATTTAATTTTTTTAATTTTTATAACTTCTGAAAATAAATGAAATTTGAGTTTGAACAAGTGGACCAAATTATATACTTAGGTACCAAAAGTACATGGGTGAAGCAAAACTAAAGAGATATCAAGGTTTTTATTTGTGGAATTAAAGAAGAAAGGCACGTAATGTTTTATCAGGCAAACCATAGTGTACTATTGTAAAACAGTTACATCGACTCTTACAAGATAAGAACTTATAATACAAAAGCACAGAATGAAAACAGGTAGCGCTCAAAGTAGTAGAGTAAGATATCGTGTATCCATAAATATTTTATCCTTTTAATTTAAACTTGAAAAAGCTGTTTCTTAACAGCGCATTTCTTCTTTGCTAAAAGAACAGGGTTGATTAGCAAACATTTTTGGGATGACCAAACATATTTGTCAAGTCCAATTCCACACGATTCAGTACACATCTACTTTATGATACGGTCGAGTCTCGATAAGTCTAGAAGAGTGATTGGCTAAAAGCTTCGAGTTATTGGTAGTTCGAGACACATAAAATTTCCGCATCTTCCTCAAGAGACCTAGTAAAAATTTCGAGATATGGGTATTGAAGTTACAAAACTTCGACTTATCGAAACTGGAATGTATTTAGCATAACAGCTTTTGCTGATTGTGTGGAAATTTTCTTATCAATATTTTTGTCGTTTCTTGTTTTCAAGGGAATCCATGGATTCTAAGCCCAGTTTCCAGAGACGAGGTAAAGACCTTGGGGGCTCATATGATGGTTGGAATTGCTATTCCATCGAGGAGGGGAATTTGTCGAAGCTGATAAATCTATTTCTCCTGAAACCTAACGGTGCCAACAAACGGAGGAATAAGTTTTATTAGATTTCAATGGGCACGAACAGATGAATTGCGTGTCTTGGGCCCGGTAAGTCGAAAATTAAAATTTTGCCTCAGTGTATAGCTCTTGAATGTTGCTGTTGTCTTGTGTCAAGGCGGCTGGCAACTTTGGGTGCGATGCGTCCCTTTTCTAGCTGTACCGTTATTTGGTGTGAAGTTCACTGAACACGCATGTCATAGGGACCCGTTTATAGGTTAAGCCACCATTTATAGCACAATAACGCATTCACACAAAGAACGAACGAGGATACGAGAGAAGAAGTACATTCATGCCCGAGCCGTGATTTGAACCCGAGACCTCCCCATCCGAGTCAAACTTTTCTAACCAACAGACAAGGTGACTCGCAGCGATTTAATGAACAAAAATAAACGATTCGAATGTCATCTTGAATTCTCGTGATGTTTTTCGCAATCTGAAGCTGCGATCGGACGTTACTCTTTGGGTTTCGTGTTACTGCAAATGGCTTCTGTCCCATGGGAATGATTTTAATTTCTACCCTACTATCCCGACTGGGCTCATTCTGTTTAGAAAAAAAGATCGTCCAGCATGCAATAAACCTTCGCTGGTTTTCGAATTCCGTGCCTTACAGCCATGAACGGTTCCATTTGAAAAAGTTGTGACAGATTAAGGAGGCGCACTTCCCGATGATTTCAGTTTTGCTCGCTAGCTACTTCTTTGTTGAATATTGCTTTGCAGTTCTCCCCTATTTTGAGAAATTCAGAAAAGACATGACGCATGCGCAAATTCGAGGAAGTTCGTGCAATAAACTATCTTATATTATGTCCCTCTTTCTGGCCGGTGGCGAGCTTGTGAGTTGAGGGAGGGGTAGGGTTTCCTCGATCAGTAGGGGTCGGATTTGTAACCGGGTTTCAAACGCCATTGTTTTCAAGGAAAATCCATGAATTCTAGGCCACATTTCTAAATTCAAGGTACCACGAGACGCTGCCCCGATGGCTCACAGGATGGTTGTGGATCCTGCCATTCCATCGTGGAGTGAATCCTGCCGAATCTGATAAACTTGTTCCTCCTGAAACCTAACGGTGCCAACAAACGGAGGAATAAGTTTTATTACATTTCAATGTCCAAGTCCATATGAACAGATGAAAGAGCTGACTTTGGCCCGGTAAGTCGAAAATTAAAATTTTGTCTTAGTGCATAGTTCTTGAATGTTGCTGTTGTCAACTAGGCTGGAAATTTGGGGTACACTTCTTCCCTTTTCCAGCTGTACCGTAATTTGGTGAAAGTTCAATTTCCACAGTATACACATGTCATAGCGACCCGTTTATAGGTATTGGCAACTATTCACAGCACAACAACGCATGCTCACAAAGAAAGGGCGAGGACAGGAGAAAGAAAGTACGTCCATGCCCTGGCCGGGATTCGAACCCAAAACTTCCCCATTCCAGTCAAACTTCTCCGACCACTAGACAAGGTGGCCGGTGGTGGTTTGAGGAACAAAGAGATTATTTGAATGTCATTTTGAATTTTCGTAAAGGTTTTCGCAATCGGGAGCTGTGATAGGACGTTAATCCCTGGGGTTTCGTGTTTCTGCAAATGGCTCCTGTCCCTCGAAAATGATTTTATTTTTCACCCTTCCAACCCGACTGTGATCATTCTCTTTAGACAAAAACAGAATCCATCATATAAGAAACTTTAGAACTTCGCGCCTTGTAGCCACGAACGGTTCCACTTGAAGAGGTGGCGGGTCAAGGAGAAGCAATTTACGATGCCTTCAGTTTTTTTTTTTTGCTCGCTACTTCCTTGTTGAATGTTACTTTGCATTTCTCCTCTAATTTGAGAACATCAGAAGAGACCTACTGCATGAGTAAGTTTGAGGAAGGACGCGCGAAAAAATATCTTGCAGTATGTCCCTCTTTCTGTATGCTTGTGTGTGTGTGGTGTGAGGGGGGGTGCATGATACCTTCGAACGGTATAGACTTGCAGCCGGATCTCGTTATTAGCCAGTCGAACCTCTGTGCTCAGTAATGGTGACTAGGGCACGTCAACAATCCTTTCAAACAAAAAAAGAATTTTTGAAATCGGTCCACCTCCTACGAGAATACCTAAAAAAAATCTCGGATTAATTGTAAAACCTCCTCCTTTTTGAAGTCGGTTAAAAAGAGTCATTTTATGAAAAGTCAGAAAGTCCTATAACATTCGTTTTTTTTTTTTTTAAATTTAACTAACAACAAAAACTGCAAGGGCCACACAGTCAACGTCTTTCTCACGTTAAATGTGTTCGTGGTTGCGAAGTCCTCTCCCTTTCCAAATCAATACTTCTGGGGGTGCGAGACCAGGGATTGCTAGGCGCCTGGTCTGGAAAAAAAAAAAACGTTCTTCAAGGCCCCATCCAATCTGATAAACACTTTTAATGGCAAGTACGGGGGCCCTGGAGTGTTTATGTGCATGTGGCCGGTATAGATGCCACCGCCCTGGAGCAGCAATGGTCCGGGACCAGAAGAGTGTCCAAGGGCGGGGGCCGGTGGACACTAGTGCTCATAGAGGCTTCGCGTCCAAAAATCAGAGGAACTTCAGCCTCGATCAAGTGAGAGTAATAAGAAATTCGTTGATTCCTTAAAAATATAATTAAGTTAAAAACAAATCACGTCTCCATAAAAGCGCAGAAAAAAAAAAAAAAAAAAAAACATGGTTCCCTATGCTATGGCACTTATTTTTTGGTTTGTCGCTAAAATTCAATACCAGGTATAGTTACCCAATTTAGTTGGCGAAATTTTGAGATTTTGGCAATTCAAAAATTTGAACTTTTTTTTTAGTTGCCAACATCTTCCCAGAAACTACTTATTTGGCGATATTACAAATTATTTGGTTATTTCATGATTAGTTTTAATAAAGCAATTGTTCCTTTGGCCCTTGTTCGAGATTAAAATTTTCATTAATATAAAAAAATAGTTATCCCAGTAAAGGGTAACAAAATTCTCCGCTTGGATAAAAGAAGGTATTACACGGTATCAAAATATTAAAGAAAAAAAACGAAAGAAATAAAAAAGGCAGTAAAGGGTAAAAAATCCTCTGCTCATATGCGAGACATGTATTACTATTGAAATTTCATTAAAGAACAAAATCATTGGCTAGCTAAATTAAACATTGTTATAATATACTTCAAAAATCCAACGTAATCCTCAAAATAATTGAATCAAACCATTATAAACATTAGAAGCTCCAATTAAATGTAAAATATGGAAAAACATGGCGACTGAATATTAGGGTGGGGCGAAAAATAAAAAGTTTTTCAGATCAACTTCTAATAGTTGCCAAAAGTTGTCTGGTGATAGTTAGCTTTTGTGCAAAATTTGAGAAAAATCGGTTAATATCTTCAGGGGGCGCTGCGATCGCAAAGTTTTACCATAGCTTTGTTTTGGATTTTATGGTTAAAATATGAAAAATAATGCCGTTAGCTAATCTCATTGCATTTTTTTACTCATAAGATGTTTTCATGCATTAAAAGCATATGAAATAACTCAGAAACATTATTTTATATGATATATTTATATTTTAAAAAAATTACTTTTTTTCACGTTTTTGTTTCTTTTAAAATGCTTGAAATATAAATATATCATATAAAATAATTTTTTGTGAGTTATTTCATATGCTTTGAATGCATGGATATATCTTATGAGTAAAAAAATGCAATGAGATTAGCTAATGGCATTGTTTTTCATATTTTAACCATAAAATCCCGATAAAAGCTATGATAAAACTTTGCGATCGCAGCGCCCCCTGAAGATATTAACCGATTTTTCTCAAATTTTGCACAAAAGCTAACTATCACCAAAGACAACTTTTGGAAACTATTAGAAGTTGATCTGAAAAACTTTTTATTTTTCGCCCCACCCTACTGAATATCTTTTACTTTCGCCATACTAGAGTGTCAGCAGTTCGCCAAGCGCCAATGTACCATTGTTATCAAATCAATCAGCAGTTTTTCGCCAAGCATATTTCATACATTGGGAACTTTACGTGAATTTAGTATGATTTTCCCAATATATATTTTTCCTGCCAAATGGTGAAAGAATAAATGTAAGACGAATTACTGACAGGAGAGAGAGAATCTGAAAATGTTTTGTTTTTATCTGCCATATCGATAATTAAAAAATATACAGGAAACAAAATCTTCTATTTTTCATGAAAAAGTAGTTGACTGTTTCTAAAATATACCATCAGAATGTAAGTAATATTTGTCGTGAGTGGAGAAAAAGAAAACAACATGGTCAAAGGAGTTGTTGTGACTTGTACCACTCGGATACCCGAGCTCGAGTAGATAGATCTACCCGGTTTAACCTTTTAGAACCGGGTGGTACACACGCTGTACCGCAAGTCTTTTTACTTTTGAGGATGGGGTTGAAATCTTCGCTTCTACCCTTTGGAATAGGGGATTTTTCCAAGATTTCATAAAATCTTACTGGGGGATTACGGCTTTGTATTCGAGCCGCGAAGTCATAAAACCTTAGTGCTTGCCGTTGCACCTTCCATTTTCAGAGGAAAAGGGACTTGAGGTTCAACAGTTCTGTACCTCAGAACCAGACTAACGTAAGTCCACTTTCGTCATTTTTCGGTAGAGGGGAAAAACAATGTATTCGACAATCGTTTTTCCCCTCTACCGAAAAATGACGAAAGTGGACTTACGTTAGTCTGGTTCTGAGGTACAGAGTTGTCCCGGCCACACTCGAAAGGAAAACTTCTGTATGAATAGCCCGGATCCAAAAGGTTAAGGCAGACTAGGTACGGCTTCCGTGTTTACGAGTACCTTTAAGGTGGAAGTCCGTTTTTAGCGCAACACACATGCCATAAGACCCGTCTATAGAGCAGACAGCCCTTCACAACACTCTCATTCACACAGAGAAAGGACAAGGACAGGAGAGAGTGAAAGTTCATCCATGCCCGAGCCGGGATTTGAACCCAGGACCTCGTCGAACTAATGAGACCACTAGACAAGGTTGCCGGCGGGAGTATTACTAAATTTCCTATAAGCATTTCTGGTTCGAAGAGTTGTTTTTACGCTTCCTTAACTCCTCAGTTAACTTCATTGTCTTGTTTGGGAGATGGTTCCGTTATTATTTCAGTTATTTGTGTGTTGTGTTGAATAAACCAGCTGTTTGAATTTGAGTACTGCGCCATTTCTCAAAAAAAATCGATTTGAGTGCAGTTCCATGAAAACTATTTTAGTTGTTTTCCTTTTAAACTGTGAACTCTTTCTGTGAATAATGTTGAAAAATGCCTTCGCTTTGTTCTTCCAACCCCTTGTTTTTGTGTTCTTTTCAAACAAACAATACTTTATTTCAAGCCGTTGATTGTTTTAAGGGGCCTCAGGACTCTTGACTTTCAAAATGTTCGATTTTCTGTCAAAAAAAAAAAAAAAATTATGCAAGCTTAATTTCGAACAATTCGATGCCTTACTTCTTACAATATGCAAAAAACTTTTCATGTTATCGTAAAAAACCAGAAACTGTTCTGGAATGAAATTAATCTGAACAGCAGGTGCTTAAACTTCTGTTTCTCAAGTCTGTATTTCGCATATCTAAAGAAGTTCTTAATATATTTTCATGCAACTTTTTTTGTACTTTTGTCTGGTCAGTTAAATCATCTAAACCTCAATTTTACTTAAGGCTACAGTGGACAAATAGAATTGATTTTTTTCAATTATTGATTTATACGTCTAAAACTTTGTGTGCTTGTATTATTGAATATATACGACATCTAAAAGCGTAAAAAACGCAAATTAGTGCAAAAACAGTGAATACTTTTTTTTCAAATTTCAAATTTAAATATTTTTTTAACAAAATTTCAAAATGTTCCAGGCGTCGCAATTTTTTTTCAAACTTTGAATTTCTACTTAATTTTCAATCATTAGGCATGATTGCATAAAACGATGCATTACATGCAATGTTTTAGGTGATAGTTTATAAAAGATGGCTGAAAATGAAAATTTATATGATTTTTTCAACTGAAAATTTTTATTTTCAGCTATCTTTTATAAACTATCTCATAAAACATTGCATATAATGCATTGTTTTGTGCCATTATGCCTAATGATTGGAAATTAAGTGGAAATTCAAAGTTTGAAAAAAAAAAATTGTGACGCCTGGAACATTTTGAAATTTTGTTAAAAAATATTTAAGTTTGAAATTTGAAAAAAAAAGTATTTATTGTTTTTGCACTAATTTGTGTTTTTTATGCTTTTAGATGTCGTAAATATGCAAAAATACAAGCACACAAAGTTTTAGACATATAAATCAATAATTGAAAAAAAATCAATTTTATTTGTCCACTGTAGCCTTAAAACTTAAACTCGGCTTTTCAAAAAAAAAAAAAAAAAAAATAAATAAATAAATAAAATAAATTAAAAAACCTTTCCAAAATGTTGATAAATTTTGATAATTGAAATGCTTGGAAGAAGAATTGGTTGTGTGACAAAACCGAAATTGTGAGTACTTTAAGTTCAACGTTTTGTCGTTGCAGCTTTTTTGTTTTCTGGTTTTGTCGTTAAGTGAACGCATGAAGTTTGTCGAATGACATCTCTACTTTTTGATGTACCAAATTTGATTTGCTTACCTCTATCCGTTGCTTACTAGTTTGCAGTGTGTATTTTCAAAAAACTGTAACATTGTCCCTTCATCCTCCAAACCCTTCAATTATGTTCAACATTTTAATAAAGAAATAATAAACTGTTTAAAAAAAGTAATTGAGGTTCTAGTCTTGAGGTAAATATCTGGCAATACTTTAAAAATATTAGGATTGTACAGAACATGCAATTTCAAGTAAGAGAGAGTCTCGATATTTTTCAAACGTGAGAAAACAGTGTATTTTACTGCTTCTTTTTTGTATTGCAAAATTTACCGTTTAACTGCATGTTATATCATGTATTATTTTTTACATTTTCAGCTTTAATTTAAATCTAAAAGTTTGTCAATAGCTTTTATAGAAATTTAGTTACAAGCTTTAAAATAGGGATTTTCTGTGTGTCGTTTAAATTTTAGTACTTAGACCCTTTAAGGTTTGTTGTCCTGTTCAACTTAATCTATAACAATATGTTCAACAACAATACTGCTATTTCGCTTTATAATTTAAATAATGCGGAATGTCATAGAAGTGTTACATTATTAGGAAATAGTGTTCGAAAAATTACTTTCTTCAAAACTTCTGAGCTAGTAGCAGTAAAAAATTTTAGCAGCAAAAAAGGTCCTTCTTCAGCTTTTCCTCAAAAGAAAAGACTAAGTCCATGGCTGTGTAGGGTAAGTAACTGAGTCATAATAATTTAATGATTAAATATTTAAAAAGCGCGAAATATATTTCTTTATTTTTGTCATTTCTCTTTCTTTCATCTCATGCAATCGCGAAACACGACAATCTTGTGCCGCGAGACCTAATGTTTCCATAACTTTGAATCGAAATCCTTTGAATTAGAGGGATTTTTCGCAGCATCTAAACATCTTACTATCATGTTATTTGAGGTAGTAAGCGAGGAAGAATACACTCCAGCAGTGCGAAAATAACAGTTTCTAATAGAGTGATTTAGCACCGAAATATACCTTACTTGAAATAAAACTTTTAAATACGTTATATCTGTTGTGAGAAAGATATGTCTTACATTTACATTAGCTTAAACATCAACGCACTTTATGCTAAATCGAAAAATTCGATTCCCTCTCAAATAAACTTTTAGTTAGCTAGCTTTTTTTTCGCAAATGCTCCCGAAAACGCTTTAACTCGGCTCAAAGGGTTTGATTGCAATCAATGCTCGTCTTAATTTTTATGAGATGTACAACTCAGCTGAACCATTAATCGAAAGCTAAATGTAAATAAAATAAGTATTGCCATTTCAAATGTAGCAAAATGCTTGAAATAAACCAAATCACGCGAGACTTTCAAAACGAAGCAGGGAAATTGCGTGCAGTTAATAACTCATTTTGAGATCTAGTGAAATACTGTCACCCATTCTTGGTTACGTAGTTTTCACTAGTTATGTAGTTTGATCACTCTTTTTAATGGAAGCAATTAAAACAAAAGCTTTATGTTTAAAAAACCAATTTTACACGTACGTCAAACCAGATTCGTTAAGTATCCAAGCATTATGCAAAAATCTTCAGTTTTTTTATTACAGTGGTTTTCTTTTTTTTTTCTTTTTTTTTATTTTTAAAACTTTTGAAAACGAATGAATTAGAGTTTGAACAAGTGGACCAAATTGAAAACCTAGGTACTAAAAGTACATGGGTGAAGCAAAACTGAAGAGAAATATCAAGGTTTTTTTGTAGAACTAAAGAAGAAAGGCACGTAATGTTTTATCAGGCACCCCAAAGTGTACTAATTGTAAAACAGTTACAATGACGCCTACAAGATAAGAATTTATAATACGCATAGAATGAAAACAGGTAGCGCTTAAAGTAGTAGAGTAAGACATCGTGTATCCAAAACAATTTAATCCTTTTAATTTAAACTTGAAAAGGCTGTTTCTTAACAGCACATTTCTTCTTTGCTTAAAACAGGGTTGATTAGCAAATATTTTTGGGATGGCAAACGTATTTGTCAAGCCCAATTCCACACGATTCCGAGCACATCTATACTTTATGATACGGTCGAGTCTCGATAACTGGAAGTCTAGAGTGATTGGTTAAAAGCTTCGAGTTATTGGGAGTTCGAGACATATGAAATTCCCACATCTTCCTCAAGAGTTTGAGACCCAATAAAAATTTCGAGATAAATGAGTATTGAAGTTACAAAACTTTGACTTATCGAAACTCGAATGTATTTAGCATGGCAGCTTTTGCTGATTGTGCGGAAATTACTTTTCAATGTTTTTGTCTTTTACTGTTTTCAAGGGAATCCATGGATTCTAAGCCCAGTTTCCGGAGACCATGTGAAGACTCTGGGGGCTCATATGACGGTTATGAATAGACCATTCCATCGAGGAGGGGAATCTGTCGAATCTGATAAATCTATTTCTCCTGAAACCTAACGGTGCCAACAAACGGAGGAATAAGTTTTATTAGATTTCAATGTCCATGTCCACGAACAGGTGAAGGACGTGCCTTGGGCCCGGTAAGTCGAAAATAAAAATTTTGTCTTAGTGTATAGTTCTGGAATGTTGCTGTTATCTTGTATCTGCTAGGCTGGCAAGTTGGGGTGCGCTGCTTCACTTTTCCAGCGGTGGCGTCAGTTGGTGTAAAGGTTGACTTCTACAATACACACGTGCCATAGGGAACCTTTTACAGGGTTTTAACAGTCATTCTCAGTATAACAAGGCATTCACACAAAGAAAGGGCAAGGGTAGAAGAGAGAAAATAAGTCCATGCCGGAGCCGGGATTTGAACCCGACACCTCCCCATCCGAGTCAGACTTCTCTGATCACTAGATAAGGGGGCCGGTGGTGGTTTAAGGAAAAACAATGAAAAATTTGGGATGGTCACCTTGTATTCTCTTAATGTTTTTCACAATCGGGAGCTGCGATATGAAGTTACTCTATGGGTTTTATGTTATATATGGGTTTTATGTTATGTTATATGGCTCCTGTCCCCCGGAAATGATTTTATTTTTACCTATCCCCATGGGCGGCTCGTACAGGGGGCAAGGGGGGCGACTGACCCCTCACTTCCAAAAGTAAAGGAGCCTTGCCCCCTCACTTTTCAGAGTTAAAAATTAATGATCGCTTGAAAAATAATTTTTTGCTCGGGTGGTTGATTTATTTCACTAAAATAAAAGTTGAAAATTCCATAAAATTGAATTTTTCATGTTATTTCATTGGAATGAAACTTTTAATCAGAAGGAGGAAGTCTACAGTGGCCATTCGTATTGAGTTTTAAGACCATATTCAGCATTTTATAGAGGTCATTTAAGCAGTAATGTTGAGATCCAATATAGCTAAATGTTGCAACCCTCGCCCCCCCCCCTCCCCCCCCAAAAAAAGAAAGAAAAACAGGGTCAGAAGTGATGCCCCGACCCACCACATTTCTTTTGACCCCCACCTTTTAGGTGCACCAGCCGCTTATGCCTTATCCTCCCAAATTTCCTCATTCTCTTCAGACCAAAACAGCATCCAGCACACAATCTTCGCGGGTTTTTGAACTTCGCGCCTTGCAGCCATGAAAGGTTCCATTTGTAAAAGGGGTGACAGGAAAAGGAGGCGCATTTACGCATGCCTTTGTAGAATGTTACTTTGCATTTCTCCTCTATTTTAAGAACATCAGAAGAAAACTACCGCATGCGCAAGTTTGAGGAAGGTCGCGCGATAAAATATTTTACAGTATGTCCCATTTTCTTGGTGGTGTCGTGCTTGTGTGTGTGGGGGGAGGGAAGAAGCCTCGATCGGTAGGGGTCCGGACTTGTGAATGGGTTTCGTTACCAGCCGGTCAAAGGTCCTCTGTGTTCAGTAATGGTGACTGAGGCACGTTAACACAGAAAAGACTGAAATTTGCCTCATACCTAGAAAGACTGCTGGGGTCAGTGTGGGCCTTGCTTTGTTTTTGAATGAATTAGTAATAAAATTTTCCCGATCAGGTCCGCTGGCAGCACTCCTTCTCTAATGACTAAATGAGAATTAAACCCATAATAATTTCTGTATACTGTTATGTCTGCACGCCAAGCAGTAAAGAGTTAGTTTTTCTTTCGAAAAGTATGATCTGTGCAGTCTGGTTGATAGCCAGTCGGCAGTGTTTTGCATTTTGAATTTGATCCGACTGCAAGAATAAGAAGATAATGGTGAAGTTAGAATGACTAGCACTTTTTAATGATACAGTGAGTAGGAAAATGTTCTCTCTTTTTGCTCTAAAATACCTTGGGGGCAACCGTGGTCCCCAGTTAGGGTAGATTTAAGGTTCAATATTTACACTTTGATGACGACAATTGTTAAACTATTAAATAATCAGTTAAAAATGGTCATATTATGGGAATTCAGAAAGTTCCATCACAATCGGTTAGGTTTTTTCGATTTAACTAACAACAAAAAATGCAAGGGCACTTAAAGGCCCTTCTGTCTTTGAAATGCAAAATATGTTCGTGTCAACAAAGTCCCGCCCCGTTTCAACCTTTAGAATTCATCTCTCAATCCCTCCCCTCCCCAGCCTGTCCCGTATTTACAGTTCTTAAATCTGGCAACCCTGATTCAAATATAAATTGCCCGTGCAAGCGCAGTAGTAAAGTAATACATTTTGTTGTTTCCAATTTTTGCAAACACAAAAAATACAATTTTATTTTGAAAGTTTTATTATTAATAATAATGTTAAAGTTTTATACATACAATTGCAAAACGAAAATATTAACACAGGGCCAGTTTGGGCCATAAACTTATACTCCCCCCCCTTCCCACACACACAGCAATTTCGATAGTCATTGAAAAGAGGAAAGGGGTAAAAAATTCAAAAAGTCGCAAATGAGAAAATGAACACTTTTCACAAATTGCAATTGTGCAACCAAACCATTCCCAAACGAGGAAGAAATTTTTCTTAAAAGGGCTTATTTTCCGAGGCGTAATTTTTGCGAAAATGAAGATATCTGATTTTATAAATTTTACCTGAACAGAATCGAAAATTGGTTATGAAATATTTAGCGAGGCTTTAATTTTCGGACTACAACGAGCTTGCGAAAATAAGTACTTTCACAGTACTCATAACCGCGAAACGGCTATAACGCGAGTATTTTCTGTGGAACGAAATTTCCAAACAACACGAATCTTCTCCTGCAACGCGAAATTTTCGGGAAGGAAATGCAGGGCGTAATTATCGACTACTAGGTTAATATTAGTTTCGTGATAGACTTTGATCCGTTTAGCACCACTGAAAGCGGAAGTTCCCACACCGTGGGAGTCTACACGTCACTTTGACTCAGCATATTGAAATAACCATTCATCATATGAGCATTGAAGAGAAATAATGCCACCCAAGCCCGCGACTAAATCTAAAAGGTGCTAAAGATGGAAAGAAAAAGAGAAAGTTTCTGACAATGAAAAAATAAAAATTCCTGATATGTTGGAACCAGTTTTTCTTTTAAATACAGTAAAAATTCAATTATCTACTCGTTATGCATCTACGAATTAGCTGTTCAATTATCTATGTAAGAAATGGTAATAGTATATGGTTAAGAAATTGTTCAATAGTGTGTGTGGGGTGTTTACAAATTATTAAAATAATTGGGTATGTTAATAAAAAATCGTTATACATTTTTCTATCTCCATATATTATTTCTCTAAGCCGAATCCTATACCCGGTCGAAACTCGCTCATTTCTTTATCGAATTGCAAGAAAATTTATGATTTTGAAGCTTATCCCGCGGGCTATTGACGAAAATTAGACCCACCCTCTAAAAAGTGTCGGTTCGTTTTTTATTCGAACTTCAATTTTTGGGCACAAAATTGACTCTATCTAGCGAAATAATTGTCGTATCGTCTCCATTTTGATTTCATTCGAAAGATTAAAAAAATGCGTTCTTTAGAACGTTTCTCCGCTAGCGCCGCGTAACGAGAATCTCGAAAATCCACGTTTAAGCGACTTAAAAGCGATTGAAGTTTGAAAAAGTTAAATTTTTTGCTCAACTATCAAAATCGTTACATTGTTGCTCAAATCAATTTTAAATGCGACATTTCAAGCCAAGGCTTAGCTCGGTAAACCTTAATTGTAACTTTTATTGTTTCAAAATACTATGGTAGTTTTGCGATGACGTTAGTATTTAGTTTAGTGGTAGCCTTGGGTATTTGATTTTAATATAGGGTATCACTTTTGTAGTAGTTGTAAAAGTGAACGTGTCTTTGATCTCTTTGAAAAGTTGTCAGAACGACGGCAGTTGATGGCGATGTTGTGCAAACGTACAAGATTTTACAATACAAGATTTTACAAAGATACACATCCAATCGAGGACTGAAATCTTTGAACCTGAATAACTCAATTTTAAGTTTAGAGTTTTTTATTTATTTATTTTTTTTTTTTGCGGAATTCCGCACGGGTCACCTAGTAACGCATAATTCCGAGTTACGCGATTAGTCCTGGAACGCATCCCTCGCGTAAATCGTTGATCGACTGTAATGCGTTTTCAAAAAACTCGTCCCCGCTTAATTGGGTAACGGATAAACGAATACCCCGCTTATACGAATAAATCTGCAAAAATCTGTCGGATATCCGATACGGAGAGGCTTGCCCGAATCGGATATCCGGGGCTACCGGATAATTGAAAAACCAGCCGGTATGGCTGGATACCGGATATACGGTTCATCCCTAGTGCTTATGCGTTTGACGGGTATGGATGCCACCGCCTAGGAGGAGCAGAGCTCTAGGACCAGAGAAATTTCCAAATGCGGGGCCGGTGGACAGAGATACTCACAGAAGCTTCGCGTCCAAAAATCAAAATAACTTTAGCCTCTGTCAAGTGAGAGTAATAAGCAATTCTTTGATTCTTTAAAGATATAAAATTAGAAACAAATAACGTCTGCATAAAAGCGTAGGAAAAAAAACATGTTTCTTAATGTTATGGCACTTACTGTCTGGTTAATCGCCAAAACTGAACACCAGGAATAGTTACCCACTATAGTTGGCAGCATTCTGAAACTGTAAAGCAACCAATAAGTTGCCACCGTGTTTAATCAAAGAATAGTGCCTATAATGCACTGTAGTCAAAGTTATACGGAAAAAAGGAGTGAAATAGTCAAGATTTTGACACGGTTGCTCCTTTTTACCCGACTACGGCAAAGCCTAAAGGAAGGGTTATGTTTTTATCAGTCTGGCTATGTTTGTGGTTAAGGATGTTCCACCATAGCTCCTAAACTATTTCTTAGATTTTGATGAATGAGGTGCCAATCGATTCGTTTTCGAGTCTCGAGTGTCATAGGCTACTTTTTATTAGAATTTAACAAGAGGAAAGATCGATTATTCCTAGACAAGCACCGATTTTTACCGATATTTTCGGAGCTAAGTGTGTTTCAGTTCAAACAAAAGTCGCAATCAACAATGAATTTCCAGTTTGAATTTCCAGGCTGACCTAGATTTTAGCATGAAATTAGTTAAAAGCATTTGAATGAAGTAGTAATTGACGTCGGAACAGAACATATCCGCCGCAAATTTTATCCCCCTCTTTCCCGCATGGGACATTTCCGCCTCGACTCCTATTCCCCCCCCCTGACTGGCACAGGACAAATCCGCCGCGCCATTTCCAAGGGTGAGAAAGGAGTTACTGGTTTAAAATTTTCATTCTTGGCGACACATCTTCATTTGGCGACAAAGACCAAATCAAAAAAGCGGAATGTATTCCCGGACTACTTATATTAGGGGGAAATCGCAAAGAAGTCAGAAAAAAAAAACAATGCAGTGTAAATCAATTTAAACTTCGCCAATTTTAGTTCGCCAAATATTACACTCTACCAGCTCAATCGGCAGATTTGTCCTGTCGTACAGAAACGGCGGGGAGAGACGCGGCGGGAATGTCTCACGAGGTGGATGATAGAGATAAATTTTGCGGCGGAAATGTCCTACGTTGCGGCGGAAATGTCCTGTGCCCATTGACGTTCGAAGACGAATTTTCGCAAAGGGCCAAGTTTACGTCGCATTTTGTTCGGTAAGGACATTGGAGGGTTTATTTATAAGCGATCTGGACCCACGGAAACTTTTAAGCAACCCTCATGATTCAGCGTCTTTGATGGAATAGGAAAATTGGAAAGGCTGAGAAGTTTTGACACTGCTCAATAAAAAGTACCCAAATAATTTTTCATACTTTTTACCCGACTACGGCAAAGCCTAAAGGAAGGGTTATGTTTTTATCAGTCTGGCTATGTTTGTGGTTAAGGATGTTCCACCATAGCTCCTAAACTATTTCTTAGATTTTGATGAATGAGGTGCCAATCGATTCGTTTTCGAGTCTCGAGTGTCATAGGCTACTTTTTATTAGAATTTAACAAGAGGAAAGATCGATTATTCCTAGACAAGCACCGATTTTTACCGATATTTTCGGAGCTAAGTGTGTTTCAGTTCAAACAAAAGTCGCAATCAACAATGAATTTCCAGTTTGAATTTCCAGGCTGACCTAGATTTTAGCATGAAATTAGTTAAAAGCATTTGAATGAAGTAGTAATTGACGTCGGAACAGAACATATCCGCCGCAAATTTTATCCCCCTCTTTCCCGCATGGGACATTTCCGCCTCGACTCCTATTCCCCCCCCCCCCTGACTGGCACAGGACAAATCCGCCGCGCCATTTCCAAGGGTGAGAAAGGAGTTACTGGTTTAAAATTTTCATTCTTGGCGACACATCTTCATTTGGCGACAAAGACCAAATCAAAAAAGCGGAATTTATTCCCGGACTACTTATATTAGGGGGAAATCGCAAAGAAGTCAGAAAAAAAAAAACAATGCAGTGTAAATCAATTTAAACTTCGCCAATTTTAGTTCGCCAAATATTACACTCTACCAGCTCAATCGGCAGATTTGTCCTGTCGTACAGAAACGGCGGGGAGAGACGCGGCGGGAATGTCTCACGAGGTGGATGATAGAGATAAATTTTGCGGCGGAAATGTCCTACGTTGCGGCGGAAATGTCCTGTGCCCATTGACGTTCGAAGACGAATTTTCGCAAAGGGCCAAGTTTACGTCGCATTTTGTTCGGTAAGGACATTGGAGGGTTTATTTATAAGCGATCTGGACCCACGGAAACTTTTAAGCAACCCTCATGATTCAGCGTCTTTGATGGAATAGGAAAATTGGAAAGGCTGAGAAGTTTTGACACTGCTCAATAAAAATTACCCAAATAATTTTTCATACTTTTTGTTATGTACATTTAATTTTGTAATGTATATTCATTTGCTAATATACAGTGGAGTAAAATAAAAAAGTTTTAAAATCCTGTAACCAGACTACAAAAAAAGCTCTAAAAAGTCAGAAATAATAACAAGTTTAAAAAACTATAACCCGACTACAAAAAAAAAAAGCACTGAAAGGTAAGAAACAAGGTAGGTGCTATTTAATATCATCGTCTTATTAAATAAAACAAGATGTTGGATATCTTAGCTATACCTGTTTATTTAGTTCTACGACTTGAATCGTCTGCAAGTTCCACATTAACAACATAATTCAATTCAAATGCTGTAGTCGTGCGTTGTCAACTACAGAAAAACAATTTGATAGAATAACATTATAACCTAATTTACCATTCGTGTATATATATAGATCAAACTAATATGTTTGCTTGTGAATCAAGTTTAAATGCTTGCTTTCTGTAGTTGACAACGCACGACTACAGCATTTGAATTGAATTACGTTGTTAATGTGGAACTTGCAGACGATTCAAGTCGTAGAACTAAATAAACAGGTATAGCTAAGATATCAAACGTCTTGTTTTATTTAATAAGACGATGATATTAAATAGCACCTACCTTGTTTCTTACCTTTCAGTGCTTTTTTTTTTTGTAGTCGGGTTATAGTTTTTTAAACTTGTTATTATTGTTATGTACATTTAATTTTGTAATGTATATTCATTTGCTAATATACAGTGGAGTAAAATAAAAAAGTTTTAAACTCCTGTAACCAGACTACAAAAAAAGCTCTAAAAAGTCAGAAATAATAACAAGTTCAAAAAACTATAACCCGACTACAAAAAAAAAAGCACTGAAAGGTAAGAAACAAGGTAGGTGCTATTTAATATCATCGTCTTATTAAATAAAACAAGACGTTTGATATCTTAGCTATACCTGTTTATTTAGTTCTACGACTTGAATCGTCTGCAAGTTCCACATTAACAACATAATTCAATTCAAATGCTGTAGTCGTGCGTTGTCAACTACAGAAAAACAATTTGATAGAATAACATTATAACCTAATTTACCATTCGTGTATATATATAGATCAAACTAATATGTTTGCTTGTGAATCAAGTTTAAATGCTTGCTTTCTGTAGTTGACAACGCACGACTACAGCATTTGAATTGAATTACGTTGTTAATGTGGAACTTGCAGACGATTCAAGTCGTAGAACTAAATAAACAGGTATAGCTAAGATATCAAACGTCTTGTTTTATTTAATAAGACGATGATATTAAAAAGCACCTACCTTGTTTCTTACCTTTCAGTGCTTTTTTTTTTTGTAGTCGGGTTATAGTTTTTTAAACTTGTTATTATTGTGTAAAATATTTTACTTTTAACAATATCCACAATACATTGGTGCTTAGTCTTTTGGCATTCATAAATTTGGCGACATCGAAAAAATTTGAAAATTTTTGAGTAGCCAAACATTTTCCCAGAAACTACTTATTTGGCGATATTACACATTATTTGGCATTTTAGGATTATCCATATAAATAAAACAGAGAATATGTGTGTGTATGTTCCTTATACAAATCCAGTTTACGTCGGATCGGGACCACATTTGCATGCAGGTACTTGGCCACGCGGGAAGGGTCATAGGGGTTTTTCGAATTTTTAATAAAGCAAGATTAAAATTTTTTCACTCATTCAAAAAAAAAAAGTAAACCAAAGAAATAAAGAAACCCAGTAAAGGGTAAAAAAAATTATCCCTTTGATAAAAGAAAGTATATATGGTATCAAACGATTAAAAATAAACAAACCCTAAGAAATAAAAAAAAAAGGCAGTAAAGGGTAAAAATGTCCGCCGCTCATATAGAGGGAAATATGTATTAACATTTCACTTCAAGTACAAAATCATTCGCCAGCTAAATTAAGCAACGTTATAATATACTTAAAAAGTACAACATAATCCGGAAAATAATTGGGTCAAACCATTATAAAACATTAACAGTTCTAACTAAATGTGAAATCAGAAAAAAAAAAAAAAAAAAACATGGCGACGAGTAACCGAGTATCTTTTGCTTTCGCCACGGTAGAGTGGCAATAATTCGCCAAGCGCCAATGTACCATTGTTAACAAATTAATCTGCAGTTTTTTGCAAAGCATATTTCATATATGCATGTAGAACTTTACGTGCATTGAGTATGATTTTCCCCAATATTTTTTATTGCCTAATTCAAAATGAATAAATGTAAGACAAATTACGGACAGTAGAGAGAGAGAGGAAAACAAGAAGTTCTGTCAAGAACTAAACGAGCCTACTTTCCCGTACATCGACATCGGCATTCTAGCATCTGATCATTATTCTCTTGATCATCTGAGACTAAACATTATGTCAACCATACCTTTTTAGCACTTAAAGCTGATTTCTAAAAGCAAAATATACCCCTCTCATCAGATGAAATAGAGACATAAAAAGTAAATAAATGAATAAATGAAGTTTTGTCGCACCTTTTAAAGAATGTAACTGTTACAGTTCTTCCGTAGAAAAATTCCTCAATCATTTTCAAAAAAAAAAAAATAAATAAAAGTACAAAGTACATCAAAACACATTTTATCAAAGAAAGGAAAAAAAACTCGTCCGTCGATAAAATGTCTCGATTTTCACTTTTAAACCGTTGCCAGTTGTTAAATATAAATAAAGAATAAAATGCCCTCGTGAATGAAACACTTTTGTTACAAAAAAAAATCGTCTGCCAAAAAAAAAAAAAAGTAATAAATAAAATAACACAAATGAATAAATAAACAAAAAATCGTCTGCACAGTCAGTCATTTTTTTCTGAGCCTGCATTTCCGCCATGTTTGTGGAGTCGGAGTCGTAATCAGAGTCCTCACAGAAGATTATTCAGAAAAGTACTTTACAAACATTATTTATCAAAACCATTTTTTTACAAAGTTAGTTTGAAGGAAATCTGACTTTAAGTTCCAGGATCAACATTCAACTTAAATTCCCCGTAGGCGCTAATGTTACATTTTTCTCTAAACGGTTCAATATTGAACGAAAAATGGTTCAAACCAAAAAGCGAAATAAGGGAATGAACCTCTCCGAGATCTTTCAAACAAAAAGAAGTTTATTCCATTCGGATGGTTCACTCAGAAGTTATTAGGTGAGGAAAGGTTGCTTGAACGGTTCAATGTTGAACGAAAAAATGTTCAAATTGAAAATTTAAATACTGTAATGAAGTATCCTTGCTGAGATCCTTCGAACAAAAAAAAGTTTATTTAATCGGACTGTTCACTCAAAAATTATTAGGGGTGACAGCTTGCTTGAGCGGTTCAATGTTGAACGAAAAATTGTTCAAATCGGAAATGTAAATACGGGAATGAAGTATCCTTGATAAGATCTTTCGAACAAAAAAAAGTTTGTTGAAATCGGACTGTTCACTCAAAAGTTAGCATCATGGGACAGGTTGTTTGAACGGTTCAAAGTTGAACCAAAAATTGTTCAAATCGAAAAATCAAATATGGGAATGAGTTGTACTCGCCGAAATCTTTCCAACAAAAAAAAGTTTGCTCAAATCGGAATGTTCATTCAAAAGTTATTAGGGGGGGGGGAAAGGTTGCTTGAACGGTTCAATGTTGAACCAAAATTGTTCAAATCGAAAAATCAAATGTGGGAATGAGTTGTAATCGCCGAGATCTATCCAACAAAAAAAAGTTTGTTCAAATCGGAATGTTCATTCAAAAGTTATTAGGGGGGAAAGGTTGCTTGAACGGTTCAATGTTGAACGAAAAATTGTTCAAATCGAAAATGTAGATACAGGAATGAAGTATCCTTGAAAAGATCTTTCGAACAAAAAAAAGTTTGTTCAAATCGGACTGTTAACTAAAAAGTTAGCATCGCGGGACAGGTTGTTTGAACGGCTCAAAGTTGAACCAAAAATTGTTCAAGTCGAAAAATCAAATATGGGAATGAGCTGTACTCGCCGAGATCTTTCCAACAAAAAAAAGTTTGTCCAAATCGGAATATTCATTCAAAAGTTATTAGGGGGGGGGGACAGACCGACAGACCGACACACAAATTCCCCATCTCAATACCCTACTTTCAAATTTTTAATTTTTCGATATTCATTTTACCTTTTTATTTTTTTTAACTTGGCGATATTTTTTGGACTTGGCGATATTTTTTAGATGCATTAAGCCAATTTTAATACTTTTTTCGTCTTTCTTTTATTTTTAACGGGAAAGTAGGCTAAAAAATGAATTTTGCCATCTCGAATTAAATTATGTTTTACTCAAGGACGAACTGCGATTAGTGGGTCTGCGTACGTCCGAGAGCACATAACCCAACATTCCTTGCGAGCTTTAAAGTTCTTTTGACTCAGTGGACAAAGTTCTATGTTACTATCACGAAGGACTCCGGATCAAACATCGCCAAGGACACACATCCGTACGCCACATATTGCAACCATGGCAGTGCAACAGATGGCGCCTTTAACCACGCTATACAATCCTACATGGTGGAGGAAAAAAGGCTGCTTGGCGTGCCACGTTGGTAGACTGACAATCTGGAAAAGGAACCACCCGACAAATAAGTTCCATAAAGAAAACATATAGCAATTTTTCATTGCTCAATAACGGATTGCTCACGTGAGAAATACCATGAACCTAAACGTGCTTTTTCAGATACCGTGAAATTAGTGCAATATTAAATTAATTGTACGGGGGGGGGGTCCAAAAATTGAACAACGTTTAATGTGTTTTTTCAGCTGAGTGCAAAAATAAATGAATAAATAAATAAGTAAAAATGGGAAACATCTGTTTCTCTTCATATTTCGATCTTAACCACTACAGGGTCATTCCATTTTAAATCAACAAATTTTCAAAAAAGTTGTTGCATCACCATTTTTGATTTTGATAAAAATTTGCATGTGTATTCCTTTTACTTCCCAGAGCTCAAAATGGTGGTCATTTTATTTTAAAAAAATTTACCCTTTGATATATAGGCCATTTTGGTTGTTAGCAACAGCGAAAATCGGGCGTTTTGATGCTTTGTCTTATGAACTATAACTTTTTTTCTATCAAAGATTTTGAGCTCAAATATAGCTCATTGGAAAGCTAAGAAAAAGATCTTTTTATATATGCTATTAATAAATTTCAGATATTTATTTTTTTAAGGTCAAAGTTCACGACGAAAATGACATTTTTTACTACTTTCGAACATGAAAAAACCCATGAAGGATTCAAAGTAACAAGCCGATTTTTTCATCATATATTCATAGTCATGGTTACTTACTGTATAAAAAAAATTGGCTTGTTACTCCACCCCCTTTATGAGATATGCCCCCCCAAAGTTGTAATTTTTTTTAAAAATCCAATTTTCAACGCTAAAAAAATGCATGTGGGGGGCAAGATAAAAATTTTTTAATTTGTGGTATTTTAAGTACTTTTTACCAGCTTTCTAATGAAACAAAAGTTTCTTTGTTATTCAAAGGCGTTTGGCAGATATAAGGGACTGAACTTTCAAAAAATTGCACGAAAACAACACGATTATTTTCATTTTTTAAAATCTTTTTCTTTATTTAAATGTAATTATATACCTTATTCTTTGCCTTAAATGCTAAAAAAAGACTAAGAAGAGCAGTGAAGAAACATATTTAAAGTTTAATAAGATAATTTAATATTTTTAACACCTGGGAATATAGAATACCACTAAACTTGTCTAATTTTTAAACATCTGATTGCTACCTACAACAGGACTGAGCAATGAGCATTTCTCAACTTGTCCAGGTTTGTTCATACCATGTGGTCATCCTTGTTCTGGCTTGCTCTCACATGTGTCTCTTAGTTGTCTTTCAAAGTAGGTTGTTGAGTAGGGTGATTCAAAAAAAATTTTTTTTGAATTTCTCTAGTCTTACCCCGCAGTTTTTTTACACTATTCATGAATGTGATGTATGTAAAATTTTAGCTCAATTGAATAATATTTAGAGGTCGCTCAACGCGATCGAATTCTATTGAAAATTAGCAATTTCGAGAGTTGGAGTATATAGCTTCATTACATGAAATAATATTATTCTTCATATAAAATGGAATTACTTAAAACAGTTGTTTACTCTACTAAGTAATTAGTCAATAAAATAATAGCTCAAAGTGAGTTGTAACGATTACTCTCCCCCCCCCCCCGCTCCAAAGCTGCATTATCTCTTACCTGAGTTTGGGTAGAAAATGCAGCTGCAAGGTCAGGCTGTGGTTTCTGTTTTCTTTTCGGTTGTTTGAGGTGTATGGGTCATTCCATTTTAAATCAACAAATTTTCAAAAAAGTTGTTGCATCACCATTTTTGATTTTGATGAAAATTTGCATGTGTATTCCTTTTACTTCCCAGAGCTCAAAACAGTGTTCATTTTATTTTTAAAAAATTTACCCTTTGATATATAGGCCATTTTTGTTGTTGGCAACAGCGAAAATTGGGCGTTTTGATGCTTTGTTTGATGAACTATAACTTTTTTTCTATCAAAGATTTTGAGCTCAAATATAGCTCATTGGAAAGCTAAGAAAAAGATCTTTTTATATATGCTATCAATAAATTTCAGATTTAAAAAAAATATTTATTTTTTCAAGGTCAAAGTTCACGACGAAAATAACATTTTTTACTACTTTCGAGCATTAAAAAACCCATGAAGGGTTCAAAGTAACAAGCCGATTTTTTCATCATATATTCATAGTCATGGTTACTTACTGTATAAAAAAAATTGGCTTGTTACTCCACCCCCTTTATGAGATATGCCCCCCCAAAGTTGTAAATTTTTTAAAAAATCCAATTTTCAACGCGAAAAAAATGCATGTGGGGGGCAAGATAAAAAATTTTTTATATGTGGTATGTTAAGTACTTTTTACCAGCTTTCTAATGAAACAAAAGTTGCTTTGTTATTCAAAGGCGTTTGGCAGATATAAGGGACTGAACTTTCAAAAAATTGCACAAAAACAACACGATTATTTTCATTTTTTTAAATCTTTTTTTTATTTAAATGTAATTATATACCTTATTCTTTGCTTTAAATGCTAAAAAAAGACTAAGAAGAGCAATGAAGAAACATATTTAAAGTTTAATAAGATAATTTAATATTTTTAACACCTAGGAATATAGAATACCACTAAACTTGTCTGATTTTTAAACATCTGATTGCTACCTATTGTGGAGTAACAGGAATGAGCATTTTTCAACTTGTCCAGGTTTGTTCATACCATGTGGTCATCCTTGTTCTGGCTTGCTTTCACATGTGTATCTTAGTTGTCTTTCAAATTCTGAAAGAAGTAGGTTGTTGAGCTAGTGTTTCTGCTGTAAAATCTTGTGAAGCTGATGTGATTTCTTTTCATTTCAAGTTCATTCATATTCACAGAATGTTTTGTTAAAGGTAAAAAAAGAAATTCTTTAGAATCCTTAAATATAAATTTAAATTTGTCTTTCTATATGTAAACAGTGAATAAGTTATGGATAACCCTAAATGCTCCATAGGAGTTTTTGAGAATGATGATTGTAATATATTAAGTTACAGTAGGCAGTCTACTGTAAATAGTATTTCTGAGTACAGTGATAATGATAAAACTTTACTGCACCTGAGAACTAGGTGTAAAACTATTGAAACTGTTTGTACCTACCAGCAAGAAGTTCCATAAAGGTGGCAAAATTTGGCAAGAAATTTTTTTGCATGGTAGGTACAAACAGTTTCAATAGTTTTACACCTAGTTCTCAGGTGCAGTAAAGTTTTATCATTATCACTGTACTCAGAAATACTATTTACAGTAGACTGCCTACTGTAACTTAAAATATTACAATCATCATTCTCAAAAACTCCTATGGAGCATTTAGGGTTATCCATAACTTATTCACTGTTTACATGTAGAAAGACAAATTTAAATTTATATTTAAGGATTCTAAAGAATTTCTTCTTTTACCTTTAACAAAACATTCTGTGAATATGAATGAACTTGAAATGAAAAGAAATCACATCAGCTTCACAAGATTTTACAGCAGAAACACTAGCTCAACAACCTACTTCTTTCAGAATTTGAAAGACAACTAAGATACACATGTGAGATCAAGCCAGAACAAGGAAAACCACATGGTATGAACAAACCTAGACAAGTTGAGAAATTCTCAGTCCTGTTGTAGGTAGCAATCAGATGTTTAAAAATCAGACAAGTTTAGTGGTATTCTATATTCCCAGGTGTTAAAAATATTAAATTATCTTATTAAACTTTAAATATGTTTCTTCATTGCTCTTCTTAGTCTTTTTTTAGCATTTAAGGCAAAGAATAAGGTATATAATTACATTTAAAAAAAAAAAAAGATTTAAAAAATGAAAATAATCGTGTTGTTTTTGTGCAATTTTTTGAAAGTTCAGTCCCTTATATCTGCCAAACGCCTTTGAATAACAAAACAACTTTTGTTTTATTAGAAAGCTGGTAAAAAGTACTTAAAATACCACATATAAAAAAATTTTTATCTTGCCCCCCACATGCATTTTTTTAGCGTTGAATATTGGATTTTTAAAAAAATTTACAACTTTGGGGGGGCATATCTCATAAAGGGGGTGGAGTAACAAGCCAATTTTTTTTATACAGTAAGTAACCATGACTATGAATATATGATGAAAAAATCGGCTTGTTACTTTGAACCCTTCATGGGTTTTTTAATGTTTGAAAGTAGTAAAAAAATGTCATTTTCGTCGTGAACTTTGACCTTGAAAAAATAAATATTTTTTTTAAATCTGAAATTTATTGATAGCATATATAAAAAGATCTTTTTCTTAGCTTTCGAATGAGCTATATTTGAGCTCAAAATCTTTGATAGAAAAAAAGTTATAGTTCATCAAACAAAGCATGAAAACGCCCAATTTTCGCTGTTGCCAACAACAAAAATGGCCTATATATCAAAGGGTAAATTTTTTAAAAATAAAATGAACACTGTTTTGAGCTCTGGGAAGTAAAAGGAATACACATGCAAATTTTCATCAAAATCAAAAATGGTGATGCGCACCCCATTTGTTGATTTAAAATGGAATGACCCGTATGAGTTTATTTGGCTAAAACACCTAGCATCCACTCTAGACAGGGCCCAGTAGAAGTGACAGAAAGCCACTTTGATAGTAGCTGCTATAGTACAAAGTATAGGTAAAAATGGGGAGGATTTGACAACGTCCATAAAATGGTAAATGCAAACTATTCACTCTGAATTGGCCGTTAACTTACAAAAGTCGTTTAAATCTAGGACTTCCTTTGATAGTTCATTGGAACGAAACACTTATGCAAAATATATTGGGAAAATGAAGGATGGTCGGCGGGTTTCATACCAGTATTAGTATCAGGACTACAAGCATTGATGATTTACTTCTGGGTTCTAGTATGTTAGTCAGGCATTGGAATTGCTACGGAAAATGCTGCTATACGATAACCGTTAGATAAATGGGAACTTACTGAGCTCGTACGTGGTATGTGTTTCAATACGACATGCATTGCTGGTACTAAAGTTGGAGCATGTTTGAACTTGGGGGAAAAAAACTAGGGAAGCAACTTTTATATTTTGCTTTCTGCCATTATATTTTAGACATTGTGTTTTCTGTGGTATTACAACCAAAATCTATTCTACTCTTGGTCTCTCGGTATTTTAACCGATAAACCAAGAAATAGGTAGAATTGGGGTATTTGATTGCATGCAATGTCAGATGCGATGTTCACGCAATTGTGTGGAACCATCTACTGCCATTGGATCTACAATACTGCTTTTTAAGCGGTTTTAACAATCATAGTCCAGAATAAAACATTCTAGTTTTACACCTGGAGTGAGGAACGATAAGGTTGAGGAGTTGGTAGCCAATTCAGAGCAACGTGCAACTAGTAATGGAAGTTGCGCAAAGTCTACTTCTGATGACCCATGCAAAAGAAGTCTCCAAGGAAGATACTAGAGCTTAGTGTGATTTTCTTGAGGAGAGCACCTTCTCTTGGTGTATGTTTTCGTGTCCCAGCAGTGATTCCTCGTGTTATATCTGTGTTAAAGATTCTTTATGGCTTCAAGTTATGGAGATTTCCCAACCAGTTCAAACTTGCAGCTGGACAAACAAAAGGTATTCGTAACATATGAATGTGATTTCTTTCACATTCTTATCGTTAATGGAAAGAATATCTAAGAGCTGGGTTCCCAGCAACCCTTTTTGTGCAAGCACTAAGAAATGATTTGGAATATTTTTAGCGTCCTTATTCATGTAAAGAAGAAACTCAAAATATATCAGCTATTTGATCCTGAGCATTCGAATCTTTAAGATAGCTACCAACAAGGCTTTATACTACCAAAGAAACTGAGGATTGTAAACGACAATACGGAGCGTGGTGTGGCCCTTATTGAAGCATTTGTTAAGACTATCACTTAACGACGAAAAACAAAGACAGTGTCTTCTTCAAGTGGTACAGGAACACAGAAAAGGTTTCAAAGTTGCAAAAAAGTAACTTTAAAAAGTATTGCAAGAATTAATGAGCGAATTACTATATATTTAATGCATTTAAATTTGTTTTTTTTATATTTTTTCCGTATTTGATTAGTTTTCATACTTTTCTGCATTTCATTGGTTTTTCAGATATATAGTTCATTTTGTGATTGCACGGTTTTTTTCTTCGGAGATATAAAAAAGCAATAAAGTAACTTTATTATTATTATTATTTACGTTCGCATTTGTGCCACTATCACAAAATTTGAAGTTCTCCTAAATGTAAATACAGTTTACTAAAATTTTGGGCGAATAATTCAGTGTATATAAAGGGTCTAAATAAGACGGTAAGACGAATACAAATACAAAGGCTACTTTTTTCTATAGATATCATTTACGATCACGTTTTTGTCAATATCACGAAATTTCAAGGCCGAAATTTTGCACAAATAATCAGTGTATATAGTGGCACAAAATAAGAGGGTAAGACGCATAAAAATACAAAGACTACTTTTTTCTATAGATATCATTTACGATCACGTTTTTGTCAATATCACGAAATTTCAAGGCGTTTGAGCGACCTCTAAATATTAATATATTTTGCCAAAATTTTGCTCAAATAATCAGTGTATATAGTGGCACAAAATAAGAGGGTAAGACGCACAAAAATACAAAGTTCATTTTTTTCCATACATTTCTAAATCACCCTATTGTTGAGCTAGTGTTTCTGCTGTAAAATCTTGTGAAACTGATGTGATTTGTTTTCATTTCAAGTTCATTCATATTCACAGAGTGTTTTGTTAAAGGTAAAAGAAGAAATTCTTTAGAATCCTTAAAAATAAATTTAAATTTGTCTTTCTACATGTAAACTGTGAATAAGTTATGGATAACTTTAAATGCTCCATAGGAGTTTTTGAGAATGATGATTGTGATATTTTAAGTTACAGTAGGCAGTCTACTGTAAATAGTATTTCTGAGTACAGTGATGATGATAAAACTTTACTGCACCTGAGTACTGGGTGTAAAACTATTGAAACTGTTTGTACCTACCATGCAAAAAAATTTCTTGCCAAGTTTTGCCACCTTTATGGAACTTCTAGCTGGTAGGTACAAACAGTTTCAATAGTTTTACACCTAGTTCTCAGGTGCAGTAAAGTTTTATTATCATCACTGTACTCAGAAATACTATTTACAGTAGACTGCCTACTGTAACTTAAAATATTAAAATCATCATTCTCAAAAACTCCTATGGAGCATTTAGGGTTATCCATAACTTATTCACAGTTTACATGTAGAAAGACAAATTTAAATTTATATTTAAGGATTCTAAAGAATTTCTTCTTTTACCTTTAACAAAACATTCTGTGAATATGAATGAACTTGAAATGAAAAGAAATCACATCAGCTTCACAAGATTTTACAGCAGAAGGGTCATTCCACGTCAAGTGATCCAAAATCTGAGAAAAATTTTACCTTACATTTTTGTATTTCTTTCAAATTTGGCTCATCAATTGTACCCCTTGAGGTTATCAAAATTCTCAATTTTTGGATTTTTATCCCTATTATTTTTTCATTTATGAGACTTTGAACTTTGAAAAAACCCTCGTTTTTCCATGGATAAGGTAACATAAAAGGGACCATAACTCGGCACCAAATATAGATAGAACGATTTGGTAAATGGCATTTTAAAGTACGTTAGTTGCCGCTTAATCTGATATGCAACATGACTAATTTTATAAAAATTTTCTTTTTCAAAAAATGAAATTTAAATTTCAAATTTAAATTTCTCGAAAAACATAAAATGAATTTTTTTGAAAAAATTCTCAAAAATTCTTGTGTATTTTATCTATGTTTGTACAAATTTTTAGATTGGGATCTCAATGGGATCATATTTTTTTGAATTTTTGAATAAAACTGTATAGGAAAAAAATGATATTTTTTAGATTCTATTTATTTAAATACTAAGTTCTCTTGCTTGTGATGGTCTAAAAAGTAGTAAACAAACATGAATATGTTTAAAGTGAGCTGGCATGAGCTTATAGATTTGTCAGGTTCACCCCCTCCCCCTTCCTCCCCCGCACAACCACTCTTTTTTAATTCAAAACTCTTCAAAATGTTTTTAAAAAAAACTCTTTGATACAAAATGAACAGTAAACTTATTTAAAGTTGGTAAATGGGTTTCCTTAAAATTAGACGAAGTATCCCCCTCCCCACCCAAATATACCATTCACACTATACTAATATGACGTCTCACCTGGGGATTGATTTGAGGATTATTTTCCCCCTAGGTATATATTGTTTTTCAGACGAAGTGTTTCTTTTTGAATCCGACCTTCACAAAGTGTACTTCCATTCAATATCTGAATTTAAACTTATGATTCATTTCATCCCCTCCCCCAGCACCAATCTTCAATTTTGGAGGAAGAAAAGAAACGGTTCGCCCCAAGATCATAGCGAACAGCAAAATAGCACTGTTTCTAATTGTTCTCATCGTCTTTTCTATTCTTTTCGCACAAAACTGAAAATAAATCAAAATATCAGATCATATGTCTGTGTCCCCATAACTATCTTTCCACATTATCTAGTTTGCAGCTGTTATTTATTTTTTTTAATTGTTTGTGTTCTTTTTCATTTTGTTGTAAAGGAAAGTAATGCAGCAAGATATATCTATATACATATATTAAACAAGCACTGCTTTTTTGATCACAACCTCTCATGTTGTTTAACTTCTTTACAGATTGCTCCCCCCCCCTTACCCTACCTTCCCACTCCAAACTTTTATTTTTTTATCATCCCGCCTAACCCCATTTCAAAGCCTTAGTCTCTACTGATGTCTGGTAGTGTTTCAGTTTGTTCTGTTTGTTACTCTTTCCTATTAGCTCATGAGCTTTGTCCAATAAGAGAAAGGAAAGGCAGTGATGGGGACTGACATATAACCTGATACTTTGATTTCTTTTCAGTTTTGTGTGAAAATAATGGGAACACATTATGAGAACAAGGGGAAACAGTGCTATTTTGCTGTTTGCTATGATCTTGGGGCGAACCGTTTCTTTTCTTCCTCCAAAATTGAAGATTGGTGCTGGGGGAGGGGATGAAATGAATCATAAGTTTAAATTCAGATATTGAATGGAAGTACACTTTGTAAAGGTCGGATTCAAAAAGAAACACTTCGTCTGAAAAACAATATATACCTAGGGAGAAAATAATCCTCAAATCAATCCCCAGGTGAGACGTGATATTAGTATAGCGTTAATGGTATATTTGGGTGGGGGAAGGGTTGTACTTTGCCTTCTTAAAAGGAAGCCCATTTACCAACTTTAAATAAGTTTACTGTTCATTTTGTATCAAAAAGGTTTTTTTAGCATTTTAAACAGTTTGGGGGGAAAATGGTTGGGTCTGGAAGGAAGGGAGGGGGAGCTGACCAATCTACAAGTTAATGCTAGCTCACTTACCTAGAGTAAAAATAATAGTCAATTCAATCCCCAGGTTAGATGCCATAATAGTACAACGTTAATGGTATATTTGGGAGGAGGAGGGGCATACTTCGTCTAGTTATAAGGAAACCCATTTACCAACTTTAAATAAGTTTGCTATTCATTTTGTATCAAAGAGTTTTTTTTATAAACATTTTGAACAGTTTTGAATTAAAAAAGAGTGGTTGCGTGGGGGAGGAAGGGAGAAGGGGGTGAACCTGACAAATCTATAAGCTCATGCCAGCTCACTTTAAACATATTCAAGTTCGTTTACTACTTTTTAGACCATCACAAGCAAGATAACTTAGTATTTAAATAAATAGAATCTCAAAAATATCATTTTTTTCCTATACAGTTTTATTCAAAAATTCAAAAAAATATGATCCCATTGAGATCCCAATCTAGAAATTTGTACTAACATAGATAAAATATACAAAAAATTTTGAGAATTTTTTCAAAAAAATTCATTATATGTTTTTCGAGAAATTTAAATTTGAAATTTAAATTTCATTTTTTAAAAAAGAAAACTTATATAAAATTAGTCATGTTACATATCAGATTAAGCGGCAACTAACGTGCTTTAAAATTCCATTTACTAAATTGTTCTATCTATATTTGGTGCCGAGTTATGGTCTCTTTTATGTTCCCTTATTCATGGAAAAAAGAGGGTTTTTCCAAAGTTTAAAGTCTCATAAATGAAAAAATAATAGAGATAAAAATCCAAAAATTGAGACTTTTGATTACCTCAAGGGGTACAATTGATGAGCCAAATTTGAAAGAAATACAAAAATGTAAGGTAAAAAACGTTGGATCACTTGACATGGAATGACCCAGAAACACTAGCTCAACAACCTACTTCTTTCAGAATTTGAGAGACAACTAAGATACACCTGTGAGAGCAAACCAGAACAAGGATGACCACATGGTATGAACAAACATGATAAGTTGAGAAATGCTCAGTCCTGTTGTGGGTAGTAATCAGATGTTTAAAAATCAGACAAGTTTCGTGATATTCTATATTCCCAGGTGCTAAAAATATTAAATTATCTTATTAAACTTTAAATATGTTTCTTCATTGCCCTTCTTAGTCTTTTTTTAGCATTTAAGGCAAATAATAAGGTATATAATTACATTTAAATAAAAAAAAAGATTTTAAAAAATGAAAATAATCGTGTTGTTTTTGTGCAATTTTTTGAAAGTTCAGTCCCTTATATCTGCCAAACGCCTTTGAATAACACAGCAACTTTTGTTTTGTTAGAAAGCTGGTAAAAAGTACTTAAAATACCATATATAAAATTTTTTTTATCTTGTCCCCCCACATGCATTTTTTTAGCGTTGAAAATGGGATTTTTTAAAAAATTTACAACTTTGGGGGGGGGGGCATATCTCATAAAGGGGGTGGAGTAACAAGCCAATTTTTTTTATACAGTAAGTAACCATGACTATGAATATATGATGAAAAAATCGGCTTGTTACTTTGATTCCTTCATGGGTTTTTTAATGTTCGAAAGTAGTAAAAAATATCATTTTTGTCTTGAACTTTGACCTGGAAAAAATACATATTTTTTTAAAATCTGAAATTTATTAATAGCATATATAAAAAGATCTTTTTCTTAGCTTTCCAATGAGCTATGTTTGAGCTCAAAATCTTTGATAGAAAAAAAGTTATAGTTCATAAGACAAAGCATCAAAACGCCCGATTTTCGCTGTTGCCAACAACAAAAATGGCCTATATATCAAAGGGTAAATTTTTTAAAAATAAAACGAACACTAATTTGAGCTCTGGGAAGTAAAAGGAATACACATGCAAATTTTCATCAAAATCAAAAATGGTGATGCGCACCCTATTTGTTGATTTAAAATGGAATGACCCTACACAGAACAAGTTTCGAAAATGTGTCGTCTGTTTGCCATAATTTCAAGCCTAATTTCACATGGTGGTGAAATGTCTTTCACCACCAAAACATTTCATTTACATATTTTTCGTTATAAAATTCTTTTATTTCGTTTCTTTTTACTTTTTTTTTTACGAAGTAAGGGAAGTATTGTGTTTTTAAATTAAATGCTGCGTTAAATTTCCTGCTTGTGGGATCAATAGCCTGCTAAGGTATATTTTTCTACTGCTTTAATTGAAATACTGTCGGCCCCGCTTAATCGGGTAACGGATAAACGAATACCCCGCTTGTACGAATAAAATCTCCCGGAACCGAATATTTCCCCATGCCATAAACGCAATGTTAAAGATCTCCGCTTAAACAAATACCCCGCTTAATCGAATAATATTTCTTGGAACAGACAGTAATCGTTTAAGCGGGGCCGACAGTATCTTTTTTTTTCAGTATTTTTTTTTTCTCAATTACACAAAATTTTGACTTAAAAGAACTTAACAATGCATGTTCGAGAAACCTGTGTTGAGAAGAAATCATAAAGTGCTCGAAATACAACAATACTAGCTGCATTCTTAACAATACGTGACGTCACCACTTTGTGCCATATTGTTGTAAAAGATTGGTTTTGGCATTATTTAAAAGAAAAGTTTTAAGTTGCTAGCATCAAATGAAGTTTCCTGCATCATAGAATTATATGTCGGAGCTTGGACCCTTCGTAACTGATTTCCAGCGAATAGTGAAGGTAAGGCAGAAATATTTTAACGTGAGAAATATCAATTTCATAGAGTAAAGCCTTTTAATTTAATATTTCTTTCATCATTGCCTGCGATTTTGCTCTCGAGAGCTACAAAGCTTTTGCTACGTGCCGTATTACATAAATATTAAAAACAAAATCGTTACTCTATTTAAAACAAAACCGTTATTGTGGTCTGATTAAGAAGTGATTGTGTTCTCATGTTTGGGCTTTTTTTACCCTTACGTTATTATTTGCGTAATGCTCATGTTGGTATTGAATAAAACGAAACAGATGTTGCCTTGCCAAGGAGGCAAAAAAACTAAACCACAAAACTACCTCTTGTAGTCGCATTGGACATAACTTCAGCACCAAGATCTAAATTCAAGAACAAGGTTAAAACTAAAGTACCGAGTTTTGAACAAATTGGAAAAAATACACTGGCGAATATCCTCATCAGACATAGGACTTTATCAGACTTAAAGTATAAGGTAGGCTTTGATTGAAATGTTTTTCTAAGTCACATGCTATATCTCAGCACCTACCCCGGCTAATAATACTGCCTTGCTAAGAGCACAAAGAGTATCTGCAGTCGAGCTCAAATCAAGATATTATTTTAAAAAGTTTTTGCGTCTTTGTGTACTTGATTCAAATAAAACTTTTCAGGTGTAACTTTGATATACCCCCCCAAAAATTACACGCCAAATCTGGCACTCCTTTATGGACTTTTTAGGGTTGCTGTTTCTTATTTTGGTGTTGCCAATTTGGATTTTTTCAACTTTTAGGTTTTTGCTGTTGCCAAATTTAGTGTTTTCTTGCATTTTGTACTATTTTTTGAGTTTTTTTTTTTAAAGTTTTGCGGCAACAAATTTTTTGTGCCAACAATAAAAACAGGTATTTTGCTTGGCGAGAAAGAAAAGTCGCCAAATTTCCGATTTGGGGGGGGGGATATTTCATTTCATTTCACACCTCCAGGGTCCCCCGTACCTACCACAGCTTCGTGGTTTAACCGGGATAGGGCCCTGAAGAGCGCTCTGTTAATTTTGAACCAGAACCTAGGGTCGAGCAAACCCTAGGCCCAGTACCCCCAGAGGTATCGTTTCACTTGGAGGACTTCGTGACCACGACATTTTTAACGCCTCCCAGCCACCATTAATCAAGACGGTGGATCTTTGATCGGCTGGGATCGAACCCGGGTCCCTCCGGACACGAGTCTGATGCCTTACCGATCGGGCCACCACGGCCCTGTGGGGGGGGGGATATCAAAGTAGTTCCCAGAATGCTTTCAAAAAATATATTCCCCTTTCTCAGATGACCATAAAACATTGCTTGTGGGTAAAAGGCATCACTAAGAACTACCTGATGACAGTAACTCCATTTTGTTAAGAAGTGCGCATATGACTTTTGTGCTTAGCACGGCAGAATATACCAAGATCTTTTCTCTTAAAACAGAGGAGAAACTCTCCTACGATTTGTACACTGCAAAAAATAAACTGTTGTTTTTACAGTATAAAACTGGCAGCAGCGATTCCAGTTTGAAACTGTAAAATGTACAGTAATAAACTGAAGGGCCAGGGACAAAAAAAAAAGATGAAAGTGACCAAAAAGCGATTTCGAGAAAAACGAAGAACAAAGTTTGATTTTTCGTAGATCCTTATGTAGTTTTTCGAGTTTTCATGCACATTCAGGGCCTGGTTACGCAAAAGGCACAGGAAGCTTGAGCTTCCCCTAAAAATTTTTCAGGGGCTCAAAAATGACTGAACACTTGTGATTTAAAATTCTAGTTTCTGCTTTTAAATGCACATCTAAAGGTAATTGTAAACATTAGAACTGGTTCAATAAAAATTTTCTAGAAAGTTTTAAAAGTGAAGACACATTTCATAAAACATTAATCCTACCACAAGCTATTTTTAAATGTGGGATTTGACCCATCTTTTTTACAATGTACTTTTATTATGTTTTATTAATTCTGTGTAATAATAAATCTAATTTAACACCGAATGATAGAATTAAAATGCAACCATGTGTGTGTCATGTATGAAAATTCCACATATTAGTGGAGGAAGGGGACAAACTTTAATCTAAATTCTGCTTGGGCAGCTTTTAGAAATGGTGTGTACCTTTAGCGAGATTTGTTTCAATGTCACAAAAGTATAGAAATACCCCCCCCCCCGTGCCTCCAAAAGCAGGGGCCTCCAAATGAGACAGAGCTTCCCCTAACTTGACGGGTTAATCGGGCCCTGTGCACATTTCGGTCGCTTCTCATCTTTTTTTCCCCTTGTTGTTCTACCAGGTACTAGTCCTTCATAGTCCTATAGATAGCGCTAATATCTCAAAATTGACGAAAAAGTGACTTTCATCTTTTTTCCCCCCTGGCCCTTCAACTGTAAAATAGGTAGTTTTACAATTTATTATTGTGCATTTTACAGTTTTAAACTGGAACTTCTGCTGCCAGTTTTATACTGTAAAAATAGCAGTTTACGTTTTGCAGCGAACTAATTTATCTTTAAATTTTCAATTTTAGCACTTGCACCCCTTTGTTTCTCACTCCACTCCTTGTATTCTGAGTACAGCCAACATGAAATTAGGGCAGTATCAACTGACGTCATCCTGGTGGACAAACAAACGCCAGGTGCTGACGAAAACTACTGTCTAATCTTTTATCGTAAAACCTTCTTCGCATTTGCACATGCCTTAGGTCTCTTTAGATTTCCTCAAAATAGGGGAGAAATGCGAAGTAACATTCAACAGGAAGTAAGAAACGAAAGCACCGGCAAGTGCGTCTCCTTATCCTATCACCCCTTTTTCAAATGGAAGCGATCGTGACTGCCGGGCGCGCAATACGCAGACAGACAGTGAACATACTCGAAACGTCGTCTGCTTTTCTTACCGATGATTTGTTCTGCAATCTTTTTTCTTGTAAATTGTCTGTTATTTGGCCCGTTCTTTTTTCAGTTTTGGCTTGTTTTGTTTGGATTTCAAGCTGATGTTTCATTTTCAACGTCTCAATCATTTAAAAAATCTGGTATGGACCCCACACTACTTCCTTTTACGTGTAAATTTCTTAGTAGTTGCCTTAAGTGTTAAAAAAAGTGCTTGGAGTGAGCATGGTAACAATTCAAATATTTACTCCCCTAATCTGCCACAAAACAATGCAAAAAATATTTTACAATGGTTAATTTTCTAAATATTGCTGATTTTAATATCATTCAGTGAATTTTTCGCAAAATATCGCCAATAGCGCCAAGTTGAACCCAAATTCAAAAAATAATTTTTTCGCCAAATTTGTCGCCAACTTGGCAATATGTCGAAAAGTTGGCGTCAAACACTTGGCGACCAAAAGCTTGGCGACATGTCGCCAAGTGGTCGCGCCAATTCATATCACTTGAGTCTGTATTGAAATTAACATTGATTTACCCCAAAACAGGTGTAAAAGACCCCCTTGGGAACATTCGAATGCAATCACAGCACAACTAGATCCCCCTCAGAGCCTACATACCAAGCTAGAAGTTTCTACGGCATATAGTTTTTGAGTTATGCGACATACATCCGCACATACGTACACACAGACCTCACGAGAAAACTCGTCGTAATTTACTCGAGGGTGGTCGAAATTGATTTTTCGGCTGTTTGTATTATGTTAGGTATATATGCACGTGCTGATAGGTCGAAAAAACTACGCGACATTCATTCGGGGGTGAGCAAAGTCAAAATTTAGACCGAAATTTGAGTGAAATTTTTTTCGTGATCACAATACTTCCTTTACTACGTAAAAGGAAGTAAAAAGGTATTATTTATTAAACTGTCCGTGTTTTTAGCCACTGAGCAAAATAACAACAAACTGTTTTCTAATGTTCTTGTTTTGATAGGATTTAATTGTTCCTAATGCATTAAATAGTCATAAACTGTGGATCTATCGATCCTTTTTTTTTCTCTCTTTTTTTTTTTTTTTGTATTTGTAAGGCAAGTTAGACGCGCATCAGCTTAAAATTCATTTTTGCTTCATAAATACGGTTCCTAATTGTTAATGATCTTAATTTTATCAATGTATCTTCCTTTTTCTTCGTTGTGAAGGCTTTCACAAGACTCGAAATACATTTTACACTTAAAAAAAGGTTAAAAAAAAAAAAAAAAAAAACTGCGCACTAGTGTGGGGCGAAAAATAAAAAAAAAAAATCAGATCAACTTCTAATAGTTGCCGAAAGTTGTCTTTGGTGATTGTTAGCTTTTGTGCAAATTTTGAGAAAAATCGGTTTATATCTTCACGGGGCGCTGCGATCGCAAAGTTTTACCATAGCTTTTATAGGGATTTTATGGTTAAAATATGAAAAACAATGCCGTTAGCTAATCTCATTGCATTTTTTTACACATAAGATATATTCATGCATTCAAAGCATGTGAAATAACTCACAAAAATCATTTTACATGATATATTTGGTTTCTTTTTGAGATGTTTGAAATATACACAGTGAAAAATAGTGATTTTTAGGACAATATTAAGTAAAAACTGAAATTTTTTTACAAAATGTGACATAAAAATTATGAAACTGCAAACATATGACAACATTAAACAGCATTACTTAAAAACTACAAATGTACAAAATGTACAAGATACGAAAATATTATGTGTCATAATTTGAGCTTTCACAGAAAATCTTTTTTATTTTCAAAGAAACGCAGTTCCTTTCGAGCCTTTAAATTTGCACGAACGAAACCATGCCTCCTTTCTATTCCACTTATGATCCGTGATGCGGCTTCAAATAATAACGGCTTCAAATATTTCCAGTAAATATTTCTGGTCTGTGATATATTTATTTTCTCTCTTATCTTGTCTTGTGCCACCCTCTGTAAATTTCTTGTAACTGTGAGACTTATGTTATTGTTTTCCACTTTATTCTTTAGGAAAATCGGTCAATTTTTGGAGACGTTTGTATGTCTGAGTTCCACCTCGGAAAGGGCCGGTCGGACCCCAGCGGTGGGAGACGAGAGGGACGCCCCGCTCCCCACACGTTAGAGATCCACGGAAAGGGCCGGGCCGGACCCCAGCGGTGGAAGACGAGGGGACGCCCCGCTCCCCAAAGAAGAGAAGAAGAGAAAGAGAGAGAGAGTAATGAAAGGACTGCGGAGGAGGGACCGAATCCAGATGAAAGGGACTCAAAAAACAGAAGTGATATATTTATTTTCTCTCTTATCTTGTCTTGTGCCACCCTCTTGTAACTGTGAGACCCCAGCGGTGGAAGACGAGGGGACGCCCCGCTCCCCAAAGAAGAGAAGAAGAGAAAGAGAGAGAGAGTAATGAAAGGACTGCGGAGGAGGGACCGAATCCAGATGAAAGGGACTCAAAAAACAGAAGTGATATATTTATTTTCTCTCTTATCTTGTCTTGTGCCACCCCTTGTAACTGTGAGACTTATGTTATTTTTTTCCACTTTATTCTTTAGGAAAATCGGTCAATTTTTTGAGACGTTTGTATGTCTGAGTTCCACCTCGGAAAGGGCCGATCGGACCCCAGCGGTGGGAGACGAGAGGGACGCCCTGCTCCCCACACGTTAGAGATCCACGGAAAGGGCCGGGCCGGACCCCAGCGGTGGGAGACGAGGGGACGCCCCGCTCCCCAAAGAAGAGAAGAAGAGAAAGAGAGAGAGAGTAATGAAAGGACTGCGGAGGAGAGACCGAATCCAGATGAAAGGGACTCAAAAAACAGAAGTGATATATTTATTTTCTCTCTTATCTTGTCTTGTGCCACCCTCTGTAAATTTCTTGTAACTGTGAGAT